>ML784884.1:285591-299771 GCA_009831015.1 Picea engelmannii | reverse complement strand
CCATGCGAGCTCTCGTAATAGGATAATTTGTGGGTTGCACCTGCTGCAACTGCACGGAAACAACTATAAGAGGTTACAGGCTCTTCATCATCTGGCTGATAGGAGGTTAAGGCTCCTAATTATTTAAACTAAGATTGATTGAAATACTCATTAAAATATAAAAGGTCAACGTAGAGATGCGAGTAGCATATACTCAAATGTCAATATGCAAGTGAAACGCCTCTATGCGAGTATTCAACTGTACAACCTTATTAAAATGTGAAATGGTGAAATGATAAGGTGGAAATCTGTCCCAACCAAATGAACATGGAAAACAACATGGATTCTATTTCACTGAGAAGTTACCTCATAACGGTGTTGCAATAAATGTGTAGGGACCCTAAAGTGTAGCAACGAAGGGCGATTTGCTCAGGAATCCCACCAGGATTTAACCTTGTAACCCAGGTCAAACAAAATGCATATCCCAATAAGTAGGACCCTCCTTTAATCTTCTATGAGCTTCATGGTCTGATATTTGCGCATGAGCCATTCATTACAGGTATCGGATGACACCATGAAAGGCTGTGAGATGAGAGGCAAGGAACTTGTGGATGAAAATGTGTTAACAGCTGTAGATTTTCAGGAATGGACACGCTCTAGCAAAAGTCTAAAGAGCGCAATTGTTGGTGTTGGGATTCCTGCATACAGTTTCCTATATACCCTTTTTCAAAGCGTAAGACCTGGAACAGAAGGACTTTTAATTGGTAATGGAAACTTTGATGGTCATTGGTCATATTAAAAAAAAATATTCATATAGCTAATAATAATAATCTATATTCCAATTTCTTGTTTCTTGGTATTACCAAGAGTCCATAACTCCTTCCATCGCATTGGACAACTGATGGAGTAGAAATCACTTACTTGAATCGGCCTCGGGATCGTGTTTTTGACTGGTTTTTTCCACCCACTAAGTCTTGAAGGATTAGATTAGAGCTGCAGGAAACCTAGCTGCCCGAAACCCTAGCCCGAGCAGAGGATGTGACCAAGTCACGCGCAAGGGTAGGATTGTGGCAACGCTACGTCTTCTGGTTCGCGCGAGGATATTGGGATGGCCCATTTGCAGAGGAGGTATTGGTCGAGAAGAAGAGAGCAGAGCAGGTCGAGAAGGTCATGGGGTTTCCTACGATTCCATACTTGGAGATAGCTGCCTAAGCAAGGTTACGAGTAACAGTCCACTGTATAAAAATGCTCGAATACACCCAAGAAAACCCACACAAAAAATTGCCCGATATAATATAAACACCAACGTATCAGTGAAAAAAAAAAAAAAACCTTACAGCAAAGACTGCCCACAGTACACCAACAAAATAGCATAAACCCACAGCAGTTTACTTGAACCCTCATTCGCACTGTTATAAAAAAAAATGAGGTCTTCTGAAATACCATTTTTTTCAGAGTATGAAGGACAAGAAATAACATTTCACAACCATACAATCAAGATTGTAGCAGTAAGTCACTATGAATCCTACTCTATTCAGTTCATGAGCATACCTTTGCCTTATTTCCTTGCCTCAATGAATCCTCGCTCCGTGTCGCTTCTGCTCCTGCTTGCCGACCGCAATGAACTCACCGGTACCTCCCAGCCAAACGCTAGGGGTACTCTCCTTCCCCCTCAGCCCCCCGAGCCGCAAAGGGGCCACACACAATCAGAGAGTAACTATCTTCTCAGCTCGCCTCCAAGGCGGAGCTACCACTCCCGTCTGCTGAGAATCCCCAACTCCTACTAGAAATCAGTCCAGTCTCTACTCTGGCAACACAACCATCCCAATCTGAAAAAGTCCCTTTCTTTACCCCTCCCCCTTTATTTTATCCAGTCTCAAACCCTAATTCTTCTTTTTCTTAGGTTTTCCCCCCTTTTCCCTTTTGATTTTCTTATTTTTCTTTTTAATTTACTTTGTTTATATTATTTTATTTTTCTTTTCAAAAACTCAAAGAGTATGTGCGCTCATTATTCATTCCTTTTAATTTTACATGCTTAACTTTATTTGTTTACAATTTGTTTATAATATAAATATACATATATATATATATTCACTTTTCTATTTACAAGCATGCATTCATCTTTGTAGTTTATCATCATCCATCATTTAATATACCATTAATATATATGTATATATAGGTTAATGAGAGATTAAGGCGATGGCAAACCAGTATAGGGGAAAAAATAAATGTATTACATAAAACGAATAAAGAGGAATCACGGGGAGGGCTGGCGATTTAGTAATGTGAATTGCACAAGTAAAAGGAAGATGGATACTGGAAGATCAAGGCGATGGAGGATAGTTTAATTAAGTAGACAAGGATAATGAGAGGGTGATGGTTTGAGTTTTTTTTTTCGGAATTTTCATTTGTTAAGGCCACACTAAATTCCCCCCCCCCCGGTTTCTAGAAGGTCTTAGGCTTAGGGTTTAGATTCTGATCTAGGTGACGATTGGTTAAGGGAATTGCTTAGGGTTTTATTTAGGTGTTGATGACTTAAGGCTAATTAGGCTGACTCCTTCAACCACTTTTATCGCGACGTGCCCTTCAGGTCGCATCACGTGCGCCAAGGGTGCCACTCGCCTCTGGAATTTCTTTTGGCGATGTGCCCTTTAGGATGCACCACGTGCTCCAAGGGTGCCACTCGCCAACTGAGTTTCTTTTGTGCGACGTTCCCTTCAGGATGCACCATGTGCTCCAAGGGTGCCACTCGCCAACTGAACTGATTGGTAGAACTCTATAACCCTTGGAGTCAATACTCTGCCAGGTGAACTAGTAGGAGACTAAGGGCTCTAAGGAATAAGGCCCCCACCTTATTGCGCACCCCTTAGAATCATCGTGAGTGACTATCGCAGTCGACCCTCACGGCATCGTGGGTCCTCTCGAACTAGGTAATCGTTAACCTACAGTTCGAGCCACGGCGGGAGTGCTAGCAGGCGGTGGCAGGGATGCTGTCCACCCCTCCCCCTCAACCTCTCTGCAATCGTGTGTGGCCCCTTTACTCCATATGTGAGTCAAGTCGGCAAGCTATCGTCAGCCTTCATCACCAATAATCATGTCAGAAATGTCAACATCAAATCATCAAATCAAATGAAACATCATAATAAACATATCAACCCAAAAGCACACTCCCTGACTCAGTCCGGAGTCTAAGGGGGTTCTACCAATGCCTCTGCATCCTCAAGGTCAAAAACCCTACACACTCAATAAAACTGGGTCAATGGCACCCGTCTACATCAAATAGTAACACATCATGTCATCTGTCAATCACATCATAATCAATATAAAAGGTCTAACATCAAAAAGGGTCCAGATCACTTGCGAGCAAGTGTCCTCAAATAATAAGTGTTCTCAGTGCGCCAGAGCGGGATGTTACACTAACCCTCAATGCATTTGATCTCTCCATTGACAAAGAGTGATAGACGAGGTCGAGAGAGAGCTAGGACAGAGAGCGAGATAGGAGTCTGAGAGCAATAAAGGAGGTCAAGAGAAACAAAAGAGTATTGATAGAGGAGGAAAGATAGCCTTAGCATGATAGAGGAGCGATGATAGAGGAGGCCAGCCAACCATAACATCGATAGAGGAGGCCAACAATGTCATCAAATCGGGTAATTTTTTCTAACATTTTAAAACCCTAAATCAAGAACTAAATACCACATTTTTCCTTGTTGGCCACCTCATAGCACACATTCATTTCTAATTATCCATTTTCCTACTTTTGATTATATTCCTTTCACTTAGGATATGGTCGTGTTCATGATGGAATTCAATTAGTTGTCAAATACTTTGGTGATGATCTTATAGATGATGTTGGAATATAGAGAGATGGGCCTTAATTTGTATGCAAAGGTTTCTTCACTTTCTTTGAGGACAAGTGTTCTAAAAGTGGCATTAAGATATTTGAGGACTCATCCATATCTTCTTGAATCTTCCACCATTTTACAAACCTCTTTATCTATTGTGTGCTAGAAAGCATGTAAGAAGTTTGTTTCAAAGTTGTATGGACCTCGTACTTTACCTCCAACCATGTATTTAACAACTCTAAGTTCCACTTATAATGGTGATATCTTGTTCATGAGGAAAATTTTATGCTCTTCAAAGACCATACTTGGTATATGTTGGTGGTATAGTTAGTGGATGCCATTTGTCCTCAACAAGTTCAATGAGAAGGTCACTAAAGTAGTTCATGAGATATTTTCCTATATCTGTGTGGTCGTCTACTATGTTTCCTTATGCATCTATTATGAAGAAATTTTTATTATGGTTCCACCTATTCATGGTGGTGCAATGGAAGAAATGCATGTTCTTGTCACCATTTGTGAGCCATATTACTATATATTTATGCTTTGAGAGGCATTCTTCCTTTTTTTTTTTTATGTAAATTCCTTCTTGTACTGATGATTGATGAAGGAGTGTCCTCCTTTGACATGCCCTCCTTCATTATTTGTCTATGTAGGATGGTCATTTTCTTCTTAAGATGCCATTTATTTTAGAAGATATATATGAATTCCTTTGCATTCCATTTTTTGTGTTTGGTTTCAAGATACTTTAATTTTTACTGAAGAATCTACATTTTAGTTCCTTGGATGTTTCCTCCCTCATTTCACCATTTGGTAATTCGTGCTTTCAAGTTGGAGTGTGAAAACCATAATTGCTCAAATTTGGATGCTATTTATTTTGGTCTTCCTTTGTTATCCCATTGCAACGAGATAGGCCAATGGTCTAACCTTGCACCTTGTAAGACTTTTATATTGTTGGCTTGAGCTTGGGTGAGTCTATAGCTTCCTCTCGCAACAATCTAATCATAATATTTACACTTGTTCTCTTTTCCCCATCATCCTTTAATTCACCATCCTTTGTATGGAGGTGGAATTCCACCTTTGTTGACATTTATGAACGCAAACAATAGAAGGATCTAATAGTAATTTTCCTCTAGAAGCCATGTTTTGTTCGACATTGTCAGTGGTTCACTCTAGCAAGAGGGAAAAAAAACTTTCACTATCTTCTATGTTGAAGTGTATTTTCTCCTTTGTTGACAGTTGTGAGATAATCCATCTCCCAGGGTCTAGCAAAGATTTACCTTCATAAGCCTTATTTTTTTCCACTTTGTCAATCCTTTATTCCAACAAATTGCCACTCTATGAATCACTTAAAACCTTTGATTAAAGCATAATTTGGTTCCAAGTTACTTACATTATTATAAATTAGAGTCTTTCACCTAATTCTTTGTGTTGAACATCCCTCAATTCTTCTGAATTTTTTTGAATTGAGATGGATTGTCTTGCTTGACTTTATTTGCCTAATAAGCTCCTAAATTTATTTTGGTAGAATTATTGTGGGGGTGCTTGAGAGGGGGAACAATCACAATTACAGGAAGGAACATAGAAATGATTGAATATTTTCTGAGGTCTAAAGGGAAGCCACCACAAGTTTGTTTTTGTGACTGATATAGGATTGTTTAAAGGTCTATTCATTGTCACTAACAATTCTGATTTCTCTGCTAAGTTTAAGGATGGATTTAGAAAATATTTCAGGATCTTTTAATGTTTTTGTTTGGAAGGTTAGAATAGGAAACATTTGTTGTCCATTCACTTCTTCTTACAACCAATAAAACTTGAAATACACCTCTAGATCTTTTGCACTTACATGTTGATATTGAAATATGCAAACCACAAGAATTTAACACATGTAGTTTTTGGTCAATGTGACCCTTGAAAAACCCCCATGGGGAAAACCAGTGAAGAGTAAATATAATATTGAGCTTGAAGAAAAAATATTAGAAAAAAGATAACAAGTTTTCTACAACCAAACTTATCTCAAATCTGAGCCAACTTTGCCTTGAAGTTTGTGCCCTCTTCTCCTTTACTTAAGTTCCCTAAGTCACTTTATGTTAATAAATTCACTTTATGATTAACGAGATCATAAAGTCACTTTGAATTTATAACATAAAGTAAAGTGAGGGATGGGTGCTTTCCCCCCTTCATTGTTAGGCAGATCAAGGGGACCACTTCCCAATATACCAAAACTTAACAATGATATGTACACAATTAGAAAGCAATGCAAATGGTGATGAGTTTTACTCCATGGGAGTTGAGGTAATTTTAAATGGAAGCATTTGAAAAAATTGGAGGCATGGATGAGGCTTTATGGATCAGACATTGAATTCAATATGACTCGACGCTTTGAATTTGAACGAAAAGAGGTGGGAAATTTGGTGGAAGATGTGTTGATATTGTCGAATTCTTCTAGAAAAGCAGCAACAAAAAAATATATATATATGAAGAATACTTGACTAACTTCGTGCTCCAAATTCATATAAAAAGTACACACCAAAATTGGCATGGATATCGGGCATGAAACTCTCTCCTCCTGATTTTTGAAACTTTCAAAAATTGTATTTTTGAATGTATAAATGGATTCAACATGATGAAAATCCTCTAGGAAACTCATATTATATAAACTTAACCACTCAAATTTGTAAATCCAACAATTTCTCGTCGGATTCCAAAATATAGATCGTTTAGACTACATCCTTTCAAAATGGACATGTCATTTAATTACTTATGTGGCTCCTATGTGTGTGGTTTTTGGGTTCATTTTTAGCTACATTTGATTAATATTTAATCCCTTTCTCATTAAATAACATACACCACCTTCTAAAGTTGACGAAAACATTCATGTAATTATGAGTTTCTAGGAAAGGAAAGAATAGAGCCAACTCTCCATGCCTTCTAGAAACCCACATGTTTTCCCCACATGAGTTGTGTCACTGACTCTTCGGTCTTTTTGGTCAGGCACACATCTTGCAAAATAGCATTGCCCCACCTTTGCACACACTATCTTTTCTTCAAGTTTCCTCATATGGTTGCCCATCTTGCCAGCTCACTTTTCTTAGCCTTTCTTCCCCCCTATTTACCAACTCCTCCTGTCTTGCATTTGGACTCCCTTCGTTGATGTGGGCTCTCCCTCTTGCCATGCCTCTGGGCGCATATCTTTTCAACTTTCCTTGGTGTGCCGTAGTGAAACCCCATGTTTGCATTGGCTTTTGGAAACCCCAAGTTTTTTCTCAGATGTGAGTTGTGTCGCTGGCTCCTTGGGTTTGTTGGTTGGGTGCTCCTCTTCCTTACTTGACTTTCCTTTGGGCACCCCTCTTGCAAACTTTCCTTGCGTTGCCTCTGGAAACCCCAAGTTTGACTTGCATTCGGGAAACCCCAAGGTTTTTTCCCACCGCACCTGTGCTACTGCCTTTTTCGGTTTTCTTGATTGGGAGCTCCTCTTGCCAACATGGCTTGCCTTTAGGCGCTCCTCTTGCGAAATTTATGCAACTTTATGCAAGATGCAAGTTTATGCAACATGCAACTTTATGCAACAATGCAACTTATGCAACTATGCAACTATATGCAATTTTATGCAACTATGGAATTTATGCAAGTTTATGCAACATGCAGCTTTATGCAACAATGCAACTTATGCAACTATGCAACTATATGCAATTTTATGCAACTATGGAATTTATGCAACTTTATGCAACAATGAAACTTATGCAAGTTTATGCAACATGCAACTTATGCAAGTTTATGCAACACGCAACTTTATGCAAAAATGAAACTTATGAAACTATGAAACTATATGCAACTATATGAAACTTATTCAACTATACGCAACTATATGCAACTATGCAACTATATGCAACTTTATGCAACAATGCAACTTATGAAACTATATGAAACTATGCAACTATATGCAATTATATGAAACTGTGCAACTATATGCAACTATATGCAACTTATGCAACTATATGCAACTTATGCAACTATGCAGCTATATGAAACTATAAAAGAGAAGACTCACACCCCAAAGCATACCAAGATAAAAATAATGGGATGCCAAGTATGATATGAATCAAGTAAGGAAGGACCCCAATAAGTTTGTTACATACAATAGAATCAAGTATATTCTCCAAGCAAAACATGGGTTCCCTAAATATTTGCTCACTAACATATCTTCTCATTTTTTCAAGTGTTGGTACCACAAACTTATATTTACACGATAACTTATCTTCTTGTTTTAATGAGTGTATGCACCACCAAATAGGTATTTGTCGGATATATCTTCCTCAAGTGATGATAAAGATATACTAAGAGAGGTTTAAAGTCAGACGTGTTGTACTAGATCTACCGGTTCTAGATCAACTAGATATGAAAAGGTAAGGAAACGATTTCGTATACGAATGAAATTTTTTATTGCCAACAGAGGGTCATGTAATTATGATGTTGAGAGAATAGGTGACATTGATTTTCCCTTGAGGTATAAATATACAGTGCAATGATGGGCACCTAAGGAGTTACCTGAAGTGACCACAGATTTCTTCATCAGTGGGAGGATGTATCACATTGCTCCTTCATCCTTACATGGATTGGGGTTATTTTCGATGGATGGCATAAAGGTAAGCTATGGAACTGTAATTGAATTGATGGAGTATGTTGGACCATTATACAAATATAATCACTGGTTGATGTTGGTCCGATATATGCGAAGTATGCGGAGATACAAAGTTGCTGCAAATTATATACAACTAGTAGATAACAATCAAAATAAATGGGAGACTATGTATATTGATGGAAGTCCAAAAGCTACTGGAAACATTGTGGGCTTTATAAATAGTACATGACTAGTGGAAACAAATAAGAAACTGAATTTCATATTTGAGGGATGCGAAGGAAATCATATATTTGTATGTGCAACAAAAACAATAGTTCCAGGTGAAGAGTTGTTGATCAATTAAAACTTAAATCGATTATATGGAGGGGGTGCGGCTATGGGGGTAAATATATTACATACCATTCAAATCAACCTTTGATCAATCATTGTTATATTTTATTGCTACAATATTTCAATTTTTTATTGCATATATTTCATTTTTCATTATTTTTTTTTCTGATATTACTGTAATATTTCATTTTCTTAATGTTACAATAACTTTCATAAATTTTGTTGATTAATTTATTGTGTCAACATTTGTCCAAGGTGACCGTGAGAAATCACACACTACATCTGTCCAAGGTGACCGTGGAAATGCACCCGTTGTGCCTCAGCAGGTAAATGTTAAATATAGTAACAACTTATGACTACAACAACTAAATTTATGAAATTTCATTATTTATTTTCTGATATTACTACAATATTTCATTTTTTTAATGTTACAGGTGAATTTCATAACTTTTGTTGATTGATTTATTGTGTCAACTTCTGTCCAGAGTGACCATGAGAAACCACACACTACATATGTCCAGGGTGACTGTGTAAATGCACCCGCTGTGCCTCAGCAGGTAAATGTTAAATATAGTAACAACTTATGACTACAACAACTAAATTTCTGAATTTTCATTATTTATTTTTTGATATTAATGCAATTTTTCATTTTTTCAATGTTACAGGTGAATTTCATAAGTTTTTATGATTGATTTATTGTGTCAATGTTTGTGAAAGGTGACTGTGGAAAATCACCCTCTACATCTGTCCAGGGTGACCGTGGAAATGCACCCATTGTGCCACGACAACTAAATGTTAAATATAGTAACAACTTATTACTACAACAACTAAATTTCTGAAATTTCATTATTTTTTTTCTGATATTACGACAATATTCCATTTTTTTAATGTTACAGGTGAATTTCATAACTTTTGATGATTGATTTATTATTTCAACTTCTGTCTGGGGTGACCATGAAAAATCACCCACTACATATGTCTAGGGTGACTATGGAAATGCACCCGTTGTGCCTCGACAGGTAAATGTTAAATATAGTAACAACTTATGACTACAACAACTAAATTTCTGAAATTTCATTATTTTTTTTTTTTGATATTACTGCAATATTTCATTTTTTTAATGTTACAGGTGAATTTCATAACTTTTGTTGATTAATTTATTGTGTCAACTTTTGTCCAAGGTAACCGTGGAAAATCACCCACTACATCTATCCATGGTGACCGTGGAAAGACACTCGTTGTGCCTGAGTAGGTAAATGTTAAATACAATAATAACTTATGACTACAGTAACTAAATTTCTCAAATGTTAAAGTTCATCTCATTAATTTTATTCATCAATGTATTTTGGCATGGGCAACATGGGAAGGCACCCAATGAGGATCTTGATGAGGATGACATATTTTATTCAACTTACCCAATAACAACTGTCGCGAAGGCCTTGAGGAAGGAAAACATAGAATATCTAGGTTTGTTTCGCAAAATACCCCTGACACAGGAGGACAAGGAAAAAATTCCAGAGATACAAAATTTAATAACTAATTTTGGGGTAAGTTGCATCTTCACATATTTTTATTAGCTATGACAATTTCATATCCATTTTTTTGTTTTATATTTTCTATATGATCTGATAAAGTAATTTTTTTTTTCGTTTGTAGGAGTTTTTAAACATTGTGGCCCGGACAGAACCTCTTGATCCTACAATTGCTATAGGTAACAATGATGGTCCAATGCAACAAAAAAGTAGACATACCAAAGCACAAGTGAGGATTTTTGACACTCCTAAGGTTCCCCTCAAATCCATTGATTAGCACAATGATGTTGACCAGCATGACACACCAAAGCATGATGAGCCGGAGCCTGGGACTCCACATGACTCTAGAGAGGAACGTGCTATAGATGGAGAGGAAGTTATTATGCATGGAGCAGAACAAATTAAAAGCACTGGATGACTAGATGTCACCTTTATGGTGGATGACGCATGTGTTCCGATCAAGATTAAGAAGATTACATGTATTTGTTAATTAGTTGATTCATTTTTACCATGAAATTGAAATGGACATTTGTTGAAATTATTATAAATTAATGGATAACACGTTTCTGTAGGAAACAATGTTTTCTATAGAAACTTGAATAACAAAGCCTTGGAGCTTTTTGGCCCCACCATTCACACATGGTGGAATGGCCAAGATAGAAAAAATAAAGATGAATTGATAGACCACATGGTAAACTTGTTTGAAAATACGTTCAATAAGAAAGTGGTTAAAAAGTTAGCCGGGGAGAATTTAAAATATACCAGGGCCCAATCTTAGGAAAAAATTGTAATTAGACCTCAATAATGAGCACCCTCCCATGGTTCCAGAGAAAGAGTGGAAGGCCTCGATATAGGATGCAAAGGAGAACTTGTTTAAAAAAAAAGGAAGACATCCACGTGTTGGTCAAGCAAGGTACAACACATGCCATATTATTAGTGAAATATGCTCATTTATGTTTTTCTTTCATGTTTTAAGTAACAATTATGATATCTAATGTTTTTCAAAAATTCCATATATAGGCTACCTGACAACTCCAAAGAAACCAAGGCTAGAATGGAAAAGCACGAGCAACATAAACTAGGCTAGGGTGGCTATCGAAAACTAAAAGGTCGAATCGTAAGAATTAAATGATTAACTGTGGTTAATATTTATTTAACAGTAGAGAACAAATATGTGTTTTTGTTATTGGTAATTTTAATGGTTTTATGAATTCCAGTTAAATATGTTCGACACTGCTGCCACTGAGGAGGACCTAAAGCTTGGTTACAAGCACGGTTTTAAAAGACTCCAATCTTGGGGAAGACTCCAATCTCCCCAGCCACATAGGTAAATAAAATGAATAAGGAAACTATAGTAGCAAACTTGTAAAGTCTATTCATATTTTATTATATCACCCTTTACTAAATATTTATGTTTGTTTTCAAGAAATAATGCCACCACAACAATGAATCTAGTGGTATTCAACAGACACCACGTCATACAAGGGTGCACATGTCCAATAATAGTGGGGAGTTGTTAAGCCTTAAATAGTGGTTCATTACCCTTTAATTGGGGCATATTATATTAGTAATGTCATTTTATTTATGTCGGATTTAGGCCATTATTTGTAATTATACCTCCTAGTCTCCTTATATAACAAGGAGACATTTTCATTTTGAATCATCTTGTAATTGTAGATTTATGTGGGCATAAGGAGGTTTCCCCCTCGAAGAGGCTTATTATTTGAATTTATCTCTTTTTCAAGGTGTTGAGTACTTATTCTAAGGTTTTTCTATGCTATATTGATATTTGGTTCTTAACATACGGTATCGGAGCTCAAGGTCTTGGGGTTTCGCTGCTACATTTGAGACACCTTGGAATTTTTGCTATAATTTTTTTTCTGTAATGTTTCAGACCCTCAACTCTGGAGGCTATTCATAGAAATTAGTAAGGTATTTTTGGTAAAAATGTAAGCTTCTGGGTCATCTTACATTTGTAGATACACCCTGTGGAAGATATGGTATGTGACTAGTCCTATTCACTAGTATCAATAAGGTGTTCCAGGTAAAACAATAATAACTTATTCCTAGAGTATCCAAATTGATTGAGACTAGTTTCATTGGATAGTGGATAGTATGTAGTATTTATGGTACGAGTTTCAGAATTTTATATCAATTATTTTGTGTGGGGCACGCTATACAAGTGAGATCTCCTGAAAAGGCCAAATATCAACAAGTTGTGGGGAAGCTACCATAAATTCCACTTGGTACATCCAATTTTGATCAGACCTATGGCATTGTAGAGAAGAAATATCAGAGAACTACCAAAAATAAAGTTTTATACCTAGAAGGGATGAAACTTTGGAGATACAATAGAAGAAATATTGTCTAGCAAAACCACCTCAAAATCAAGGTTCAAAAGTGATACTTGGCCAACATGCCACCCAAAAAGGGAAATTATACACCAAATAAGACTTCACAAAATCCTACTTGGACTCTTGATGAAGGTGAAGAATTGCGTAGGGACACAAATGATTTACAAAAGAAGATAGTAACAAAAGATTAACTACAAGAGATGGAAGCTAAGTTGGAGGCAGATATGGATGGTTTCATGGAAGGATTGAAAATTTTCATAATAGAGAGGACACCTGAAAGTGAAAATGTATCCCATGAAATTCATGATGAGGACACAAGGAAGGTGAATCAAGAATGGAGAAACTATAACTTTGGGTTGAAGACCAACCACGTTCCTAAGATCGATATGAGGAAGTTTGATGGTAAGGACCCTATCACATGGATACTTTAGATGGAGCAATTCTTTGATCTACATAATGTGCCACATACACAAAAGGTATGAATTGCTTCTTTATATTTAGAACCCAATCAATTTTTATGGTATATATGGTTGTCTTCTCACAAATTACTCGTCACTTGGACAATTTTCATAGAAGAATGATAGCACACTATGAGGATACAAGGAACAATACCTTTTTTAGCCAATTGATAAATCTCAAGAAAAAGGGTTCAGTTACAGAGCACATTGAGAACTTCCAAAGATTGAATATAAAGGTAACATATATTCCAGATGGGTACTTGATTTATGTATTCATAGGAACTTTAAGAGATAACATTCAACATGAGGTTCGCCTTTGGGAACCCAAATCATTGGAGAATACATTTAGGGTGGAAAGAAATGTTGAAAGTAAAAATATGGCTATGGCTATTAGAAGGACCAATCCTAACATCTATAGAGAGAATAATGCTCCTTCTTCTAAAACACTTCAATCTACAAGGTTGACACCTCAACAATTGGAGGAAAGAAAAGAAAAGGGTTTATGCTTTAATTGTGACAACAAGTACAGTAAGGGACATAAGTGTGGTGAGAAGAAATTATTTTACATAGATTGTGAAGAGGAAGAAGAACAAGAACATGAACAAAAACCATCTCAAGCTGAAAACGTAGAATCAATTTCATCTGAAGAGTTGACTCCCACGATATCGTGTAATGCATTGGCTAGAATTAGCACTCCTCAAACCATCAAGATCGAAGGATATATCAAAAAGAAAATGGTAATAGTCCTAATTGATTCTAGAAGTACTCATAATTTCATTCACTATAAATTAGCCAAAGATCTCAATTGCTTTGTATATCCAGCACCAGAGTTTCAAGTAATGATTGCAGATGGATGAACTATCAATTTCTCAGGAAAATGAAATAATATCAATCTTACTATGAGGGAATATGTAATGAATAGTCCAATGATTTCTATACCCATGGGTGGTGTTGATGTTGTACTAGGAATCCAATGGTTACAATCATTAGGAACAATGGATTTTAATTTTCAAGAACTTTTCATGAAATTTTCATTGGAAGGAAAA
>ML784884.1:243406-282370 GCA_009831015.1 Picea engelmannii | reverse complement strand
AATGAAGATAATAATATGAATAATGGAGTGGAGAGTGCACTCTATCCTAGTTGAATGATACTTGCATCCAACATGTCTCATTGTAATGTATGTTGTGATAGTTGTGTCTTCTCACTATAATGTATGTTTCTATGTCCATCATGAGAATTCTAGATAACTACCCATCATTCATAATCCAACACATAGTAGTCAAGAATCCCATCCATTGCTAATGTGTGAAAGTACCATATGATTAACTAATAATTTGTATCCTTAATTATGAGCTATCAATATTTACTATCACCATATTCTTCTAGTGCATGTATATTTATATTTGAAGTTGTAAATATTAGTGAAGAATTCAAGAACTACTTCCATGCAAAAGATATCTACATTCAACACTTTATGAGCTATCCCAACATTGTTCTCATTGTGGATTTTCGATAGGTGATTATGTCCCACATTTTATTTACCTAGTTTAACCACCACTTCAAAATCAAACTCCTAAAATAGTAGCAAACATCGATAGGATTAACCTTCCAACATTGTATTGTTAACCAAATACTTGAACACTAAATTATCAATGAACAACTTGAAGGACTGGTCCAGAAGATAATACTTGAAATTTTGTAGCATATATGCCATCAGGAGGCCTTTTCATTTCATGGTTTTGTAATTACAATTTTTTTCTAGAAAATTACCTTGGGTGGTGTAGCATGTGTTCCCCTAGCTATGCCAAGATGTTCCCAATGCAATGGTAGTGGAATCCACATGGACATGGTAAATGTTTTACCAATTAGGAAAAACAAGAATTGGAGCCATAACCATCCACCGTTTTAACTTGGAAAACCCTTTTCACATTCTACAATCCATACAAATGGGACACCTTTTCATAGTAGTTCCTCCTTATACATTATTAGTTGAGAATGCCCCATGATAAATATATGGTAATACCCTACATGACCATAACACATGGAAATTCTCTAGTGCATACATATTCTAAAATTACTATGATTTTCATTAGTTTGACTAAGCGTCCTTCATTGTAGATAATATGATACAAGAGGATGTTGAATGGGGTGTAGAAAATGAAATTCTTAATATTTAGGTACAACTAGATCAATCAACATCTTTCCATCACCAACATTAGTTTACCCATGTGACCCTTTAGCAAGATATACATTGCCAATAGTTAAAAATATATCTCAAGGAAATTATGGATATACTCATTGAAAAAAACAAACATGATGTTGGAGAACATAGTTGGTGCATTACTTGGACCAAAGGGCATGAGATTGTATGCATACAATCACCATTCCATAGAAAAAATGGTGTTCATCTTATCCTCCTTGATGATTCAGATTTTATGATAGCCAAATAATCCTACTATGAAGGTGTAAGGTTCATTCCTTGCCACGTTCTTGGTAATCTCATGACTAAAATGTCTATGAAAGGGATCATGTATGTAGGCCCGACTCAATCTAAAAAATTCCACAGAAAAATTTATTCCACCTTTTTCACACCCTAGATGACTATTAGACTAATTGAATCTTATTGTTCCATTGAAAATATATAACCAATAGTTAGCATATCACATATCTCTTTTTAGCATATTCCTTATAATGTGAATGCATCCCATACAGTCACTTCTTGGTAGATCAGGTGTCATGCTTCAATTCTATATTCATCTGCCAATGTTCTCCTCTCACTCTTTTCATCTCAAATATGCTACATGGGAATAGGTGAGTGTACTCTCAAATAAAACATACAATGTCTGCAATGATGTTTTCATAGAAATAGTCCCCAATAATAACCATCTTAGACACATCTTCCATACTGAAATCAACTATTTGTCTTCAATATCCCATGATAGTGAACTAGATAGTAGGTATTCTTGGCTTATGTGACTACATGGTGCACCTTTATTTATTCAAACCACGAAGAATGAAATTATTTTGTGACATCATCCTCTACAGAATCTATGGTCAAACATTATGGTAGTCCCATTAGTGGGAAACATTGAATGTGTTTTATATCCCCACTAATCAACATATCTTCCTCACAAAGTTGAAAAGTGTCATAGAACTTAAATTGTAGTTATGGTCAGTAGGTCATCTATCATTGCATTTTTCTTCTATAGGTACCAATTCTTCAACAATGACTCTAAGGTGGGCACACATTTATGCACCCACTACTAAATAGAAATTCCCTATGTATACTAGTGAGTTTCACAATGATCCACATGATCTACTAGATAAGAAGTACCATTGAATTGTAGGGACTATTTGGAAAATATTGATTCCAAGGTTTCATGGGTCAACACAAACCTTATGTCTAGTAGGTTCCTAGTCCTACTATATCTTCTCGTGAGTCCAAAGCTCATAATGAAATTCCCACAATCATTCACGGATATATACTAAAGTTATATCCAATGTTTTTACACTCTATTCAAACATGATGTGTTAAGTTATGTGTTCCATAAACTTTGTGGCATTATTTTATTTAAATGAACTCAAGGTAAGCATAAATATTCACACAATTGAAATAAAATTCCATCTACGCCAATTTGACAATGGGGAAAATGTGTGACTAGTTCACCAACTACCACTAGATCAACAAGTGGACCCAATTTGGTCATCCCATGAGTTCCCATGATTACTTTAGTAGGATGTTAACATCCAACCCGAAATTGAGCATTACTTCTCACACTTCATATCATTGAATCAATGCATTTAAGATAAATTATTTTTCATACCTTGTTCACTGGACATGGTTTAAGGGCCTATCGTGTGCCTCTATTGGTGACTCTAAAATTGGCCCAAGGACCTCCCTTAAATTTTTTGTGGATTTATCATTTTCTATTATCTATAGAAAACTTTTCAAAAATTCTTTGACTTCATCTTCCACTATATACACTAGTAGAATCATGCATTGGCTTAGTGGCCAAATTATGGAAGGTTTTATATTTCTTGCATTCATAGTAACTATGTTTCTAGCATGAATAGATTATTGCATCACCTTAATTACATATTATAGGTAACCTTTCTTTCATAGTACATCAAACCTTGGTGCTCACTATAAATCTTGATATATGGGTCCTTGATTTGCATCTCTCATGTTTGTGCTAGAATTGGCTAAAGTAGTCGATAATTAATTGCAAACTGATATGAAGAAAACTTGAAATAAAAGTTTGATATATTGAAAGCTAAAGTTGTTATAAGACATCCACTTTCATCCCAGTTTGTATCCTCATAAGTCCAAAGTCTTTCTTCTCCGAACAGTGATGGGTTCATTACAAAAAATAACAAGTATTTAAAGACCACAGGGTAAAACATCCCTGTGGGAATTATCAAAGCAGTCTACAAAAAATCTGGGAACAATCTCCCAAGTCCCTATTTTTTCCTATGACTAACAACTCAAAACTATATCTAAACTGCTACAGCATGTCCAATTTGTCCATGAAATTCATAGGTACTTGTGGGTAGACAAGAATACACAAGTTTAGATAATGTTTTATTAATAAAATTAACAAAAATCTAATTTTTGAGACTAGCTACAAAATCTTGTGATTCTGTAGCTGGTCTAATTTGAAAATAGAATCGTTTTTAATCAATCCAAATGATAATAAAAATATATTCGACCTATCAAACCAAATCTTTAATTGCCAATTCCAAACAAAGCGAATCATTCATGCCACAACGAACCAAAACTTGTATGCAAATTGAAACAAACGAAATCGTGGTCACTTAACCGAACAGTGACAGGGATATATGCAAAATGTCAAACGTTTGTTTACTACCAATTCGGAGCAGACATAATTGTTTTGATAATTCGAAATCAATGAAATCATTCTTGAATCAACCTCAATCGAAACAAACTATAACCGATTGAGCAAATCTTCCATATTCATTCAATACAAACACAATAGTTTATGTCGGCTCAGAACTTAACAAAATCATTGTCGAATCAAAACAAAACTAACAGGATCGTTTTTTAATTTTAAAACTAACAAAACTATATCAAATCAATCTTTGAATCCAACGCATATATAAAGTACTATGCTAATTCAGACATACAGAATCGTTTCAAAACAAAACCAAACAGAATCGAATAAAACTAACTCAGAAACAATTCAATCGTTTATGCTAAACTGAGAACAAAAAAATTGCATTAACCAAATCATAGCTATAATTGATTTTAGCAAAACGAATCTACTGTACATGATTCATAACAAAATCATTTTTAGTACTCTGAATATAATAGAATTGCTTTGAATCTAAACAAACAAACAAGACTAATCGAAAGCAAACCACAATCGATCATACTAATTCAGACCAACTCATAAAACAAAATCAATGTTGAAGTACATACCTGGGCAGTAGGAAAATGATTCGATCATGACAACTTTGAATTGACAAAGTCCATTGCTGCCTCGACGTTTCTGAAGACAATTGAACTGGTGGTTCTTTGTTTCTTCTCATTGGCTTGTAGCCTGTCGTTCTCCTTTGATAGCATTGTAACTCATTCCTCTAATGATTTAATCTTAGATTACAACAGGGGAATGTCGGTGTAGTAACGTTCAATACAGGAATTGCATTGGGTACAAGGTGATTGATTGGGCCTCGGCATTACAGGCGAGGGTTCTTTCAAGTTACCAGGGGTGTCACTGTGAAGCCTAATTCACGGGTATTTAGGATCGTTCTTAAGGCACAGAGGTAAGTTGGAAACATAGTCATAGGGTTCCATAGAGCATAGGCCATGAGAATAGGGGTATTCCTCGGCTAGGAAATGTTCAATATCAGAGTCTTAATCCTCGCTCAAGATGATAGGCTTTTGGTCAGTGCTCTGTTTGGGCTTGTTTTGGGCACATCTCGATATCCATCATGCATTTTTCTTTCCCTTACTGTTGACACGAGTATCACCTTTACCTTTCTTCCTTACATGCCTCTTAACGGCCTTAGTATTGTCTTTATCACATGGGTCGGCTATGGTATTAGGTAGGTCACAGTTGGGGTAATCCGAGGGTTTGTCAGGAGGTAGAAGGGTAGGAGATGGCACGGCTGGACCAACCAGGGTTTCAGTGACCACAACCTTGTCAATTTGAACAGACTTGGGAGTGGAAAAGCCATTCCTTGATAGGAAGGCTTGCCAACTATCACCACTAAGGCTCAAATGGTGGATGATAATGAGTTTGATCAAGCAGTAATGGAAAAGGCTGCTATTAGCCTTCTCACGCTTAAATCGTTTGGACATCTTGTAAAGACTACGTAAGAGATAATGTGGCATATTTAGAGGGTAGTCTATAAAATTCATCAATAATCGAAGATGATACATAAATACCAAGCCATAACGACCTTCGCAGGTCACAAACTGCTTAACAATTTCCAAAAGATCGTGCCACCTGGGTTTGAGGGCAGTGATAGGCATACCTCTATCACAACTAACAATCTTTCTTGATGTGAATAGGAGTGACCACGACACCTCATCTACTTTGGAGTTCTTAAACCACCTTTTCCCTATAGGTGGTAAGCATGTAGCTGAACTGAGGAATTCCTCATTTAGCTCGAGCTGTATGTCTCCGACCTTAGCCCTGTAACCGTCGAAGGTGAGGGTGAATTGTTGGGCTACCAAAAGGTTAAAACCCTCAAATATCTGGATAAACACCAGCCAGCCACTATTTTCTAAATCTTCACAGGAAGTGTCGAATAGCAAGAGTGTTTGACTTCCATTAGGCTCTATGTGCACCACAAGTGCCATAGACGAGAGAACACAGTGAGCCAGATAAACGGGAAAGGGTTTGGATAGGGTAAACGCAGGATCAGATAACTCACAGACTTCCCCGAAACTAACAGAGGTAAATCGAGATAGACGACATGCATTAATGCCTAAGTGTGAGAGGGTGGTGGAACGAAATCAACCCATGCAAAAACAATCATATCCAACTGTACAATCGACAACACATATGCTGATTCAAATCACTATTGGTATATGTTAAAAAAAATGCCATTCAAACAATTAATGAAAACTATGGTAAGTCGACCCAAAAATTTGCACAAGCAATAGTGTTTGCATGGTTTTAAAATCAAAACAATGTTTCAAATAAGGATTTGACCATAAAACTTATGCATTGTATGAAACTATTGAATACCATGTTAAAGCATTGTTATAAGACCATTGAATTTGATAAAAAAGAATAGAACATCAAACCACCATTGAATCAAAGACTCGATCATAATGATTAGAACATCACCACAGTCTTATAAAAAAATGAAGTCATATTAACAACAAAAAGATGCCAAATGAGTAAAGGTTTTGGTGTCTTGCCAATTGTGCGACCATAATTGAATTGAAAATGTAATGAACACATAGACAAGAGTAACCATAATAATCCAGTGACGATTTTAATGCCATTGACATGACTTCGAAATCAAAGTTTTCACGCTTGCAGTCGTGAAAACGAGAACAAAAGGCATGTGTGAAAATGCGCAAAATGACAGTGTTGTTTTATTCAAAAACTTGCGATGAGAATCAAGGGTTCCAAAACACTTGTGTAGGCAGCTTATAGAGATAGGATAAAAAAACAAAATGGCTGCCAATAGATAGGTAAATAAATAAATAAATGTTGCACATAGGTACAATGCAACATATATTTCATATTTTTCATAGATGGGAATGTCAAAATCTAACAAAGAAATCAGTTTAAGATCTTTTGTTCCTATAGTAGATTTCTTTTTAAAAGTTATGATAATTTTGTTTGGAATTCTATGAGAAGGGATTCTCTTCATCCTCTGAATTCATACATAATAATTGAATGGTTTCAAAAGCAGAGAAGGCATCGTTGTCAACGGAATATAACACTTAAGGGAGTGCTTCATGACCTATTTCTTCAAATTTCCTCTTTTTCCTTAAGTTGTTAAAAATGATGCATTCGTGCTTTATCATTACCCATATATTTTAAGACCACTACTTCACAAGGATGATTAATTAAGGGATATTCTTAATAGCAATTGAAACTGAATGTTAATTCCAAACTATTTTATCCATAGCTAATAATTCAACTTTTGACATTTTCCCTAAATTTTTTGTTTTCAAGCATGAATAAAAATCTAGTTTTAATTAGTTCAATTGGTTTGATTTTAGCAGATGTTCGCAACCCTCTGTGCAATTTTTTTATCATCTCACATTGTTTGCATGAGGCCATGAAAAACCTTAGGCATGGGGGAGTGGTTGTTGAAACCTTCATATTCTTTTGCAACTTCCGTCAGCGAGGCCAAATCAACATGTTCTATGCTCGGATTTGATAGTCATTTCTAGAATTTCGGTACCATACTATTCCGACACTGCGGAATTGCGTTCATCTAATACTGCAAACAATGGTTGCCTATACGTTCATTCGGTATTGTGGAGGAGGTCTGCGTTATTCCGATACTCACAACTCTATGCCAGTCTGGTGCTGAACCACGACCTTGCACTCATATGGTACTCAGGTGATCCATTATTGGTAATAAGGTGTTGGTATCTCTAATCATATATTCAAGTTTTGTTGCTCGATTTAAGTAATAAGACATACAAATTCAACATTTTTCATTTTATTAAATAAATTAGACTAATTATGCAGTAAACATATGGTTACCCTCAATTATTTCACGCTCCCTACCATGAAATTTTGCAAGCCCTCGTATACATCTCCTCATATAGAAATTATTCATCATGTCACTCTGTTTCTGCCCCTCGCTCTATTCCGGTACTATCCTATTTTGTTACTATCTATTACGGTACTGCAGAAACATGTTCTGATACCAGTTACTTATCCAGTACTGATGCCAAGGTGATATGATCTTTGTCTTGTGTTTAACATTGTTTTCACTTTAGGTAATTGAAGGCATGGGCTAATCGCTTCATGTTCTTTCTATCAAGGATCATTTAAATCTTGTGTTGAATTATTCTTTACCTTCATGTACATTGTTCTCCTACATTTATACACTCAACCCTAAATGAATCATCCTTGCTATCCTTTAAGAAGATATTTCCACATTTATCTCTACATGATAATGGGTGCACTTGTCTTACTACCTCATCATTTTGAAAAAGTGATTCTTAATTGAAATATCCATTGAAAAGTGGTGACAACATTATGTATAATACTAACCTAGTTGATTCAACAAGTTCTTATCCAAGTTTATCTTTACAAGTTTCTCTTGAGAGGTATTAATGAAAACCTCATGTGGTGGACTGCCCTTGCAAAACCTCAATGAACTTTCATGAGAACCCTAATAGGATTAACTAGAGGGACCTCTTAGTCATTATCCGAGATGTTCCATTATACATTGAATAGCTGATATTTAAGTTGAATGTGGATGATGTCACCCTTGGGATAATTGCAAACAATCAATTATGTGCCTAATAACTCTAAAACACTCTCATACCACCTGCCTTCCTTATACTCTAAAAGCTGTCAATGAACAATATACATCATTTTAAATCTTTTGAGTAATATAATAAAAAGGAAGTATCAGGAAGTACAAGTAGAACCATCTGGGTATTGAACAGGCCTATTGGCAGTGAGGCCATGATTCTATGGTACTAAGGTAAGCCCACTGGGGTACTGAATAGACCTACTGGCAGCAGGGCTATGTCGGGTAAAGGAAGTTGAAAAACATAAAGTGGCACACCTAAAACTGAACAAAAACCCTTGGGTCTCATTCTGAAGCATTATCAAATCAAGGCTAGGAGATGACCTTCATATCTCTTGGATGATGTTCTTAAGAACCTTCAAGTATCCACTTTAGATTTCTATCTTTAAAATAAATAGGTTTGCATGAGAAATGGGACCCTCAGTATGTGTAATTCACCTTACCTAAGCAAGAAGAGCTTCATCTCTAAAAACTTGGATAAGAAATGAGTTAATCATCTTTGGATGTATTATTTTATGTGTTCCTCTCTTCAAATGAGATCTAAAACTATGTTATATCACTTTTACTTTAAAATGTAATCTATCCAGGGAGGCCTATTATTCAAAGTCATTTTGAAAACTCTTGCCCACTTTCCTATAATCATATTAGAGTCACAGTCAACCCTTTCTCCTAACTTTGATAAAAAACAGATTGGATAAGACTTAAATTCAAGGATTTCTTGATCGAGGGAAGAGTATCATCAATTGTGAAATTTTGAAGATCATTGTTGCATGAGGACATGCAATGACTTAAGCATGGGGGAATGTTGAGTCTCCATTTTGACACTTCTAATACCCTCTATTACCCCCTATATGAGCCTATTTTACCTATATTATGAGTATAAACTTGATCATTACCTCCATATATAAACTTAATGACCTTGTTCATGTGCATAGAGAGGTAACCTATGGTTAAGGCATGTATTGGTTGATTTTCTTGAGTTAATTCGATTAAAATAGTTGATTTTTCTTGATCCTAATCATTTGATCTTAAGCAACATTGATCCGGTACCAAAAAAACCGCATAAAATTGATTCAGTACTGCCCTGTACTATTCCGGTACCAGCCTATTCTATTCTGGTACTAGTGTGATTATGTGTATTCTAGTACTAAACAACTACCTATAGGATTTCGGTACCAACATTTTGGTACTGGATTTTCTCCTCAATTTCCGGGCAGATGACGATGAATCTCAAAATTTGGGGACATGGGTTTTGTATGGAGTGGTGTTTTCATTCAAAATCGTGTTCTAGAATCCAAATATCTCACAAGTGTGGACCTCCACCTCAGGGGGGATGATTCATCCTAAATTATTTCCAATTTTCCAGAAATTCCAAGATCATGCCCAGATTCGTGGGAAATACATTTCCTTGATTAGATAAGTGGTTGTAATCGACCTCCATTGAAGTAAAATGGTTTTGATTTTGATGGATTGTCTAGATCCAAATTTGTAATTTAAAAATCATATAAATTGAGTGATGGCTAAGCCAAAAAGGAGAGGAATTAGTATGCTGAAAATTGGATTTATGAACCAACTCTTTTTGTAAATTCATTTGTTGAAGATAAATGGAAGTTTGAATTCAAGGATACTATGTTTCTCTTATCATTTATCATTTTTATGATCTAAAAGATTCCATGCTGGCATCGGCAAGGGCCACCGATCCCTCTTGGTAAGCTCATTGTAAATTATTAGTATAGATTTCTATTTTTTGTACTTGTTGTTTTGATTTCATTTCTGATTTCACTATTAGAATTGATTGCAAAGTGTGGCAACACATGAACATTTGGGAGTCCATCATTCGCACTACATAATCCATCAAATGGAACATCTCATTAAGACTTATGTTTCCTTTGTATAAATTAACTAATTTTCTAGAATTGCAAGATTGTAAGATTGTATTAAATTTTTGTTTGTGATGCATCAATTGATTTTGAAGAGTGCACAGAATTAGATAAGAATTTCTTGCAAGTTTGAAGTGAGTTGTTATAGGAAATGAGATCAGACTTCATATCTCACCTTCATGCACCATATAATGAATCCTCTCAATTATATTGACTATTTTCTGTACTACACAGGTTTGATTGAACAGAATTGAGCTATGATTGCTTTTTTGTTTAAGAGTGAATTGTTGATTATTGTTTTCAATTGCTACAAGAAACAATATATGAGTTTATCTTTTTATTTCATGAGCCTATAATGAACAAATCTGTTATGTGAGAAAGATCCTTTTCAATTGAGTGTTTGGTTGTGATTTTTACTATGAGCTTTATCTTCTATTATTGTTGAAGTGTGCCCTGATTTGATTGTTAGTTTTTGTTAAGGATAGTAGCTACAGATAATTGAATCAAAGTCCATATTTCCACTTCATGAGCTCGTAAATGGACAAGACATTATCTGAGAAAAATCTTTTGAGTGCCTTATTGCAAGTTTTTCTTTCTAATTTCTAAATTGTGTGAAGAGTGTTATCTTTGAAAACATAGTATTTTGTTATTGATGGTTTTCTTATATAAGCTATACTAAACAAACATAGGAACCTATCTATTATTGGCACATATAGCGCATCAACTCTACTGATTACGAATCCCGGTTGATAATTTATGTTTGGTAATATATTATGCAAATAATTGCACCAACAATGCTCCAAAAGGGTTTTCAAAGAGGGTGATCAAGTGTTTCCTTGAATCCAACCTTACAAACAAAAATCACTGAAATATTAGGGCCATCACAAGTTGGCACCCAAATTTTATGGCCCCTATCATATTCTCAAACCCATTGGTCTAGTTGCCTACGAACTTGCACTTTCATTTACCACCAAAATGCATTTGGTGTTCCATGTTTCTTGTTTTAATAAAGTGGTGGGTCAAAATTGTCAATTTCAAACCATCCTACATGAACTAGATGAAGAAGGCTCCATTTGGTTGCATCTCTAATATATCCTCAACATGCGAGCGAGTCACCTACAAGGCAGAACTATCAAAGAAGTTTTGATCAAATAGAAGGACACATATCCAGAGGATGCAAAGTGGGAACCAATTTCCATTCTGCAACAATTTTTGCATCTTCATCCTTAAGGACAAGACATATTTTAAAGGGGAGGGTATGTTAGGATCAATCCCTAATCCCTCGTAGTTATTTATTAGTTAGTTGTTATTGTAAGAAGTGGACAACCTTCATTATTATCGGGACCACAAGTAGTTAGGAGGTTAGTTAGTGGAATGTTATCAATTCATTATGGATAACACATGGTATTGGCCCTTGGTATTGGCCTTTGGTATTGGCCCATGGTATTTTTTGTTGTGAACTATATTTAAAGAATGCATCTCTCCATTGTAAGTTGTTGAGGATTATTATAAGAGATATCTTCGCATTTGGAGGTTTCCCCCTCAAAAAGGCTAGTGAACCAAGTTTTATGTGATATCAATATTCTATTTCTACTCTATATTTATGCTCTATATTTGATGTTCTTGTTACTTGCACAATATATTTGTTGTATTTGTTAACTATTCCAAGTATATCACAAATGTTAGCATATACATAGCATGTTATAGTGAAAAATATAGTTGCACCAACTAAAGTATGCCAAATAAAATTACATGTATAAACAAATCGATGAACATGCTTACTAGAGAAAACTCCTAGTCCTAAATAATCATGCTTGGTGTACAAAAATATGTCATACAACATAAAATATATCTCCATTAGGATGGATATTGATACATAATATACATATATCCCTTCCCATAATTACTTAAATTCATCGATCAATGGTTGGAGGTAGATATCCATTCTCTTCACATGTCTTCTACCTAGGACTATAAGAGGCAAAACAAGATGTTAATTCTTCATTGAGAACCATGGGGGAATATTGTTATTGATCATTACTATTGGAAAAAAAATTGTTCATGTTTTGGAGGGAATACGGGTTAACTCAATCCAGATCTATGCTTAATCAGATGCTCCTTACTTCATCCTTGAACTTATCGAGCCATTTACCATCTACATGATTCATGGATATTGAATATGTTGGTATTCACTTAAATCCTAGCTCACTTCTATGTGAGGCATGTCACCACTACAGCGTGGCTAATTGTTTGCAATGAAAGGACCTTTGAATCCTTGAAATTATAGGCATTTAACTCAATATCTTATGAGTAAGACCATGTGCCTCACCCTTATTTTTTGATTTATGGTACCTATTGTTGGGGCTCATAAATGTCCTATTTTCATCCACCTTTACCTTCATCATTCTCCACATTTCATTGCCCCATTAACCTTTCACGATATCATTTCCATAAATATACTTGGGTTTCACCTTGTTGTTGTCCACTTTATTCATTTTAGTATTAAAAGGGAATTTGTTATTGAATGTTATAAAACCAACATGTTTTCATGTATATCTCAAAAATGTGTGAGCTTTGTAATGTGTAGGAATATTTGAAGGATTAAATCAAAAGGACTTCTCGAATACTCCCTCCACCATTTCAAGATTTGAGGAGATAATTCAAGCCCATCCCAAGGAGAAGATCATGGAGATTTGGTTGGAATATCTTATACAAGATATATGAGAGATATGTTTGAGGATTTGAAGGGATTATATTTTGTAATAATGGGAAATATGTTAAGAGAAAAGTGGATCTGTAATTATGAGATGGTTATCTTATATTCAAGGCCCTCATGTATAAAAGAGAGTGCTCTGTCTTCATGAGGATTCAATTAGATTAGTAATCAAGTAGATAATTAGAGTAGTCATTAATGGTAGTCATTTGGATTTGAAAGAAAGAGATTCTTATCTTTGATTCATGGATTTGGTTTTCATCCTTTCATTATTTTGTTATGAAGATTGATTTGATTATTATAATGTAAGATTGCTTCATTGGCGTGAGCTCACATATGTTCTTGTGTCATTCAACTCTTCACATGTTGTATTTTCTTTTCCTTCATGTAGTTCACCATTCCTAGGTTAATTTCATTCATGCAATTTCTCATTCCTAGATTAATTTCATTTTCGCAATTTCCCATTCCTAGATTAATTTCAATTCCAAGTCATGTGTTTCAATTTCCTGCATTAGATTAATGATTCAATTTCAGTTGTATCTTAAACATTATATTAGATTAGTCCCAGTTCAATATTGCATATACTTTGTGTGTGCTTCATAAGTTTATGACCCTCGGATTGACAAATTAAATATTTGGTCAAGTACTACAACTCAATTAATACAACATTAGTTCGGCCCAATATAACAACTTTCGTTCCCTTGTCACGATTGTTGTTCCCTTTGTAAGTAGTGTTGGTCATTTGAATGGAACAATTGTCATTCCTTTTGTTACGATTGCTATCCCTTTGCAGGGGTTGCATCTCCGGAGGAAGGGTATTGAAAATGGAAGGTAATAACCTATGTAGGCGGCAAGTAAAATGCTTGTGCCAACGCCTACCTTCGGATGATGCATAGAGGCTATATTTTAGGAAATCTTTAGAGACCAACACCTATTATGCCTAGATTTTGGACATAGTTCTTTGTCTGCATATTCGTTTATGTATAGAATACAATCATTCATAAATGCCTAGTATGATATGTACTCAACATCCAACATTTTTAACATTTTCTCTTCCTTTGTGCAACTATCGGGAAAGTGATTATCACTCAAAAGTACCTTATCTTTGAGTAACCTTCAATGAGTGGGAAATAAAAATTTACACCATCATTAAGCATGAATAAAATCAACCATTTTCTTCCTTCATTATGTGACAATCCTTAAATATTTAGAGGACTTAGCGGTTAGTTACCTCAAAAGTTTCGCGAAACAGGCGTCTAACATACCATACATTTATTTCATGTTGTAAAATAACATTGTTGTCCCTATTTGGCTAGACCCTCTAGACCCCTGTACTGGACCAAATAGAGGGGTGGTGAAAGAGAATTTCATGCTTTTGTACAAGGTATCTAGGACATAATTGTCATCCCCTAGTTCATTTTACTGGAATGCATCTAAAAATATTCCCTCCATGGCCTACATATCCCCCAAGAAATCATACCAACCTTTATATCATTTCCTTCATCCCCAACATGTGAAGAACTAGTGTTAATATCAATGTTTTTAATTGGTGACTCAAGACATAGTTGAAATTGAATAGGTGGTTGTTTCAACCATTCTTGGTATGCTTCCTCTATGAGTTGTTTTTCTTTAGTAGTGAGGTCACAGATTGACATCGTAGTGGGATGCAATGGTAGATGATGGACAGGTCACTCGTCATCAAAACAATGATTGTAAAAACATTGAACATTACATTAATAATATTAGTAGCACGATGATTTTAATAGGTTCAAACATTAAACAAAACACTTATTATAAAAATGGATTTTTTTCCCAATAATAAACATGAAACCAACCCCTTTATAAAAAAATGTCAAATTAAGAAATACATTTACATTATTTACATTGAAAATCCAAAAATGCAATCACTCAATCATGTTTTCTTGTTCCCTGCGGGGTTCTCTACATAAAAGAGATCAAATTCACAATGTAATTTTATTTACCTAGGCTGGGTGCTAGAAGATGGCATGTTAGGATTGATATGGTAAATATTTTTTCCATTTTCATCAAACATATGTTTGCGGTATCTTTCTCCTGATAAGAGCTTGTAGAATTTTGGGACCACGAGAATATATTGAAAATCTGAACTCGATCCTAAATATTGATCATGTAAAATTCAATGAACAATTATTAAACTGCACCAACATACATAACATAAATTCAATGAGATAAATGAATTATGAATAAAATCTTGACATACTGCAATCAACATGAGATAACTTGAAGGAGTTCAAAATATACAGAATGAGGCGATGTTGGAATCTAAAGAATCAACCATTTGATATTATAATTCTCTTTTTCCTGCATTTGAGCCAAAACCATCATCTTTGGTAGCATAGAACAATGTAAGTTCAAAAATAAATTCAATTAACTTTTATAACTTGACAACACACTCAAAACATCATTTCTTTTTTCTACAATATCATTGTTTATTTCTTCCCAACTATACAATAAATATCAATATGGATTTACAAAATATGAAATAGTTATTCAATCCCTTAAAATATCATCCTCGAACATAGAAAATGTGAATTTGATGCTCAACCCCTCTCTCACTCTCTTCCTCCTTCCCTCCCATTATCTCTCTATATTCCCCCCTCTCTCTCTTGCCTCTACCCCTTTCTCACCCTCACTCTATATCCCCCTCCCCCTCTCTCCCTCTTTCTATATCCCACTGGTGTGTATGTATAAACAAATGCACCGGTGCATTTAATTGAGATAAGAACCGAAGAATCACCTATGTTATTGTCTCTGCAGAGAAAAACCTCTGCAAACTTTAAATAAAGATGTTTTCATTTTCATTGAGAAAATTTAATGGTCTTATGTTTCATTATTACTTAGACACCACCCTGGTACATTATTCATTAAACTTTGCACCAATGTGTTTCAAAATGTATAACACACTGACTAAAGTAATTAAGAGAAATAATGCACGCTTGTTGTCAATACTTTGGAATTTATTATAAAAATAAATCGATCTATTATGCATGTTGCACAGGTGCACTACTCACGACATAGAACAATGAAAAACATAACTTTAAAAAAAATCAGCACACACGTTTGTCATCAATGCATCGAAATATAAAATGAAACAATGAGTGAGAATTTGAGTTTTTTTGTTTATAACGAAAAACTTGTATCCACAGTTTTATTGTTTGCCAAATTTTAGAGAGGATATTTGTGCAACACAGATTTATCAACAAAGATTTTTCGATTGTGTGGATTTTTTTTTGACGAGCCAAATTTGAGGGGGTATAATGTAGATCACAAAGAAATCTACACAGGAGAAATTTCAGGTATATGATTTCATTTTATTAATCATCTTGACCATTCTCCTATTTGATTCAAACAATGTATAGTGCATTCCCCCCCCCAAAAAAGGTTTCATAGTTACCTTCATTTGTGGAAGCCCTAATTTCCTAACTATTCCTTTTCTTTCTCCTTCTATATTTCACAAGAATAATTTTCTTTAAGGACAATTTCATTATAGGGTAAGAAACCACTTATTGCATTGCATCTCAAACTGTCCTATTGATGTCAATGCATTTTTTTTTAAACACGTTCAGGGCGAATTTTGTGTTATGTACAAAGTAAGTGCACCAGATTGTGTTTGTTTGTAAACGACACTGCTTTATTTCAATTTGAATTATTATTAAAAATTCATTTTCACAGTTGGTGGTGGGAATTTCACCTAAATACATGCCAGTGCACATTGTTTACAAAGTCTTCCATTGAGTTTAGAATGGAAAAAATATTTTTTTTATATGGAAATCGCCATTTCTTATTTTTTTAGAAACACTATAATTTTTATATCTTTTTTTATTCAGGGATATTTTGAAAATTCAAACGAACAAGCAAGGGAAAAACCAAGACATGTCGATAGGCATTTCCAAAACAATTTAGAAGAAGATGTTAAAAGAAATGAACATAATTTTGTCACAAGAGGATCCATCCCAACTACAATGTGCATCAGTGGTATGTAATCATTTGTTTATTATTTTATGTACATTGAATTTAAGTATTTTGTGAAACATTAATTTTCAATTGTTTTTTTGTAGAAAATAAAAATAAATGGATTCCATTTATCACATAAAACAGGACGACAAGGAATAAAAGGGTTGACCACAAACTTTGTGAGTATTTACGTTTTTTTTTTCTTTCTTATGATTTTATTTTTGTCGTGATCTTTATATTTAAATAATTAATTTACACTTCTCCATGGATGTGTTCTAGTAGGTGCTAACATACAAAGAGCAACCAACCCATAAACTGATAAACATTGGGTTAAGTATGGGTTGTGATTATATGTTGAAGAATGAAAGTTTAATTGAACAATTTGTAAGTAGTTATGTTGGTTAACTTCCTTTGTTTTATACTTAATGAAAAAGCAAGAAAACTTTAAATTGATTAGATCAACTATGCTTTTTCGTGTCATATTAAACATACAGGAAACAAAGTATCGAATGTAGACATCAAACGATATCTTGAGAGAATTCATGAAGCATGGATTTGAAAGAATATGTATTGTTTATGAAAATCTTGATTCTAGGGTATGTTTTTTTATTTACAAAATCACACACACACACACACACACACATATAACACCCCAAGGTCGAGCCCCTGCTAAATTGTAATTATGTTTATAGGATGGTGAGATAAGTTCTTATAAGATGGCGACTTATATGTTTATTATGCTGGAGAGCCTAGATGCTTAAGGACATGAGCTTGATTTTTGTATATGTAAATGAAAATATCATTAAAAAAATTACATTTTTTTGTGTAGACCGGACACAAAGAAAGAGTTATGGGGGACTAAGCTCCACTAGGTAGGGTAAGTGAGGGGGCTAAGTGTATAGGCCTAGGGGCTAAGATACAAGGCTTACCTCTAAGGGAAAACTATTTTATTGTTATTTCTTAAAGGCTAAGGTGGACATAATCGGTGTTGTCCTAAGTTCTCGGGAAAGAGAACGAGTGCTAAGTGGAACTCAAGCAGCTGCAAGAAGACATGTGTCAACCTTGGCACATGCAGTTATAGCTAGGAAAACTAGCTCATTGGGGGTTCGATTCCCATTCTATCATTACTCCCTATTAGCACCACCATTTTTCTTTCCATTTAGAGTCGGTTTTGAGTCATGTTATGACTCATGCACCCAAACATGTGAAGTTAGGTACATAGCACCATGAGGTTGAATTCAAAAAATGGTCGATTAACCCTTGGAAATGGGAAAGGGTGTCAGATTCGGTAATTGTATACGTGGTACGGGAATGTCTTTTCCCAGAAGGTCAACTCTCGTTAAGAAGTCAGTTTCTACATGCCCTGTTCGCTTCAAGTGGTTAATAAAGGGCACGCTAGCAAGTACAACCGTTATTATCGATTCATCATGAAGGCCAAGAGAATGAAAAATCACGACATTCATAATAGGCATGCTCAGCAGGCCTTACCACCTGCATCCTCCATGCAGGGATTTTCCATGGGAAACCTTTAACTCGATTTGAGACATCTCGTCGCCATAAATCTATCATCCTTCAGTATGATTTATTTCTCCCGGTTGATCCATTATAAGTCTCATATGCTTTACATTATCCATAGTCATAGAACCAACCCAAAATGCTATTCACGATTCTCCTTGCCAACCCAGCTTGTTCAAAACCTTCCCTCATGTGCATTTGTTGAATTCACTGCATGCAGGATACTCCTCGATCGCACCATGGAAACCTCTTAGAGAACAGGGAAGGGTGTGTGGGGCAGTAGAACTAAAATATCCAAGCCCCAAAAGGACTCAGATGAATTCTCACTAGTGGCAGGCATCCCCAAAGACGTGAAAGAAACTATCCTCTTACCTACAGAGAACGCCATATTAGATCGCAAAATAGTCGAAGCGGAGAATTTCGTACAGGAAAGGGATACGGTAAGAGCCCCCTCCTATAAACAACAACCGCCTCTGAGGAGGGGCAGGCCGAGAAAAAACAAAGAGATCATGAGAGATCAAGTTACAGAAGAGTCGCGCGTCAGATTGATAGTTGAAGAACTACTTAGACGCGCCATCCAGCTAGAATCTGCTAGGAAATCAAGTTGCGAAGGTGGGAGAAGAGAAAGGAGAGCATATGTCATGGGAACAAATGAGGAAGTGCCTTCTCAATAGATAAAACAAGCAAAGCTTTCTATTGTTGAAGTCTATCAGGAAAATAGGGAATTAAGGTGAGAACTAGCGAAAAACACCATGGAAGTGTCAACTGCACAGAGTCACGGAGGAAATGTGGCATGGATGAAAAGGAAGATTAGAGAGGCACAGGACATTATTTTCCAGTTGCGAGAGGCACAAAGGTTACCAGAAGAAAGGCACACAGAGCATCCCAGAGAATGTGAAGTAGTCGAAAAGGAAATCTGTGTGGCTCTTGCCAGTGCACAAAAAGAGAGAGTTTAATGGGAAAAATTTTCTTCACGGTAGTTTTGAGTGATACGTGTCCTCTAAAGTATCCTACCATTTTGATAATGGTCACGAGAATCGAACAATTGTTTACTGCGCACAATTCTCCAGCAAATGGGTGCATAACAGAAGGTGAAGCCAATATTACAGACAACAAGGTTTTAACAGACACCTATTCACTAGGATACCCGACCAAGAGATATGGCGACACATCTTTCCCCACATCGGATTCTGACCAATGATCATACCCTGTGGTGAATCTGAAGATAGTCATTAGTGGACATGCGTGATTATTGCCTATTTTTGGATAGTACCATGCAAAGAGTCTCTAGTGCACGTGGCATGTTTTTTCTAGTTTAGGGTTAATGGTTAGAAAGAAGGGCAGCCCAAGCAGCGCCCTCATTTATATATTTCATATTTTCGATGTAAGCAGGGCTGGTTGGAAAATTAGGAAAACGACTGCTATTGTATGTAATCTGAGTTTTTTGACTGAAATTTAATGAAAAGGTCCTATGACTTGATGAAAATATTCTAGTTGTGATAGTCATATGTATTGTGTCTCTTTCTTTGTGTATGTGTTTCCTGTTACCTTTTATTTCATATCTTATATTGTCTATTTCAGAACAAATTTTTGAACCTACGGATTCATTGTACCACACCCCTTGTTCGTACCACTTAGAAAAAACATTTTCCTCTCAATATAACTCTGAATTCATCCACAGCGGTGCTCCTCAGTTTCTTTCCTGTGTTTTCTCCCACCTCATTTCAGTTTTACACTGAAAAAATGTTGCTCATCTAGCCTTATCCTCTCAAGTCCGGTCATTGATTCATTTATCTCTGTCATTTCCTCAAATCAACTCCATAGCCCAAGTTTCACCTCCTTGCGCCAATATAACTAGAATCCATTATCTTAAAGGTATTTAAATCTAGCCATTTCTCCCAAAGTCATATCTCGCATGGAGACCATGTCATTTCCGAGAGATCCCTCTCTAGATCCAAAAGGCTAGTTTCAGGTTTCAAAGTTGGTTGAAAATCTACCTTCGTCGTTTGTTTATCAACATAGCATATTTACAGAGTGTTAACATTCTTGCGCCGTTGTCGGGGACGAACTTGAAAATATTTTCCTCGGGAGAACAACAAACATTGTAGTTTGACCCCTTAGGGTAACAAAGGGACAAACACCCATACCGGATGAAACATTTACCCTCACGACTCTATTCCAAACAAACTTGTAACCCTAAGTAGCACTACTTAGGAATCCTGGCTCCAAAGACATTTTACACCAGAGCGAATCTTGACCCAAACCCCTCTGAGCCTGTGTGCGACCCCGAGAAGATTCTGCATACGGCTAGAGAGCAGGCACCAGACCCATTTTATTTCCTAGACATAAGTCTTTCCTTTCCCAAAGACAGTGCACAGAGCATTGATGACCTTGATTTTGATGCACTTTTTGAGAAAAATCTGTTCAGGTCTAAGTCAGAAACTAGTTTGGAAAAGACTATTTTCGACTCGAACAATTTCCAAGCCCCCGTGATAAATAATATCCCCCAAAATATGAATCCCCCTAGGGATATGGCTACCAGATTCACTCCCCTCATCCTGTCAGCCTAGTTACACGACATGCCTCAGATTTATAGCCAAAGAATCAGACTTTAGGATGCTGAGGGAAATGTTTCCACCGAGAGACACCTGGACTAGTTTAACGACTTTGTCGACCTAGAGGAGGTAGACTACGCAGATGAAAAAATGATGGTTTTTGTGCAAATCCTTTCAGGAGATGTAAGAAAGTGGTTCAAATCCATCCCACTCATGAGAATTCAGGACTTTGCCGCATTCGAAAGGTCGTTCCTAAATAAGTGGGGGGATAAGAAGAACCCTTTGTAGCTGCTAACACAATACAATAACATGAAGAAAGCACTAGAGGAGATGGTGTAAGAATTCTCGGCTCATTTCTTGAAGGTGTACAACTCCATCCCTGCGGAAGTAAATCCCCCTCTTGGTGCTACGTAGTTGCGATACACAGACTCCTTCGATAGTGACTTTTCTCTGCTGCTAAGAGAAAGAATATCGGGGAGTTTAGATGCCATAATGAGTAACGCTATCAAGGTTGAAGTGAACATGATGGCATTAGGGAAAATAAAACCGAGGTTCAATCGGGGTGACAAGAGACCCCAGGGAGATGCACAACCGTCGATGTTGTGGTCCTCAGATGACAAATTCGACGTGATGATGAAGACCATGGAAAAGTTGATGGAGAGAATGTCTGTGGGAAACAGGCCTGCTACGCGAGAACAAAATGACCCACAGCCCAAAAATTAGAATCTTCAAAGGGGTCAGATTCCTCAAATCAAGTAGTGGGACCCAAGTGACCAACAGACAAGACCTCCTTTCCAGAACAACTATGCAGACCAGTATTTTGACCATAATTTCGACGACCGGATGCATTGTTGTGATGACAAAAACCCATGCGTGTTCTTGAAAAAGAGAGACCACGATCGATATATGAGCCAAAATGAAGACTTTGTGCTGGAAAACGACAATGGTATGATACTTGAAACATATGATGCACCATCTTAGAAGATTAAAGAATTCAGTAAAGGCTATCAAAATACTATCATGTAGTTCCATAAGAAGTACAACCTCTGGAGTAAATATGTACCTGTCGATCTACAACAAACAAACTCCATAAATAATCCTACTGTGAACACACCTTCTGTGAGCCAACCGAGACCAAACAATGCAGCCAAGGATGAAATCGAGAAGGTCAAGTAGAAGGAGGAAGTCCCCAAGAAAACCCCGGAGACAGGCCGGGAGACAAGCGGAAAGGAGGTAGAATAAACCTATCCCCCTTTAAATTTTGAACATGAAATGGCCAAAATAAAAATCTTTGTCCCGTTCAATGAGCTTATTATAAAGGGTGATTATCGAGAACAAATAATTAAAATGTTTAAAATGGGAGGGACCCCCGATACTTTGAAACTTCAAGATGGCCACCCCACCATCTTGTTTGGTCCATGCGTCGAAGAGAGAAGCAATTCAGAATATGTCCCTCCTTTCTATGTCAGTTTGAAGATCCATGATCTGACCCTTCATAATTCCATGCTTGATTCTGGCACATCACACAATCTCATGTCGAAGGTGATCATGGATGATCTGGGTTTAGAAGTCACTAGACCATACAAGGACCTTTTCTCTTTTGATTCGAGGAAATTCAAATGTTTGGGTCTTATCAAAGACTTGGTTGTATCGTTGGCTCAAATCCTTGCCAAGAACATGGTCAGGGTTGTATTCGTTGCGGACATACCCCCGAAGTTCGGCATGCTTCTCTCAAGATCATGGGTTGCGAAGTTGAAGTACACGTTGTATATGGATATGACATACACCATTATCCTTGTTTTTGGCCATGACAAAGAGCTGTACAAAGAAGTGTTTCTGAAATACATGGTAAGAAGCAAGACACAACCCCACAATCATCCTATATACGTCATTGACATCAAAGTGGGTTCGTCTATATTCTACAATGACTTTAGCTTTGGAGAAGAAGGATCGTCGACCATCACAATTTATGACGAGAAAACCGCGCAGGAAATAATATAGTGCACTGACCCAGAAGACCGGATGGAAAACGGGGTGTGGAACATGAGTTTTGACAGCGCAGTCAATCGAGAAGGATATCAGGATGGTATATGGGTGATCTGTCTTAAATAAAACACAAAGTTGTGTTCATACAAGCTCACATTTGAATCCACTAACAACATGGTCAAGTATGAAGCGTTAATCTTGGGCTTACAAGTTTTGAAAGAGCTAGGCGCACAGAGGATAGAAGTGCATGAAGATTCTGAGCTAATTACAAATAAGGTGAAGGGTGTGTATCATACCAAACACCCTAGACTACGAGCATATAGAAATTTGGACTTGGACCTTCTCTAAGGATTTTCGGAGTATGACTTGACTTCTATCCCTAGAGAACAAAATTAGATCGTCAATGCATTGGCCGTCTCGACCTTAGTTTTCAAGATTCCCATTCCTCCAGATAAAATATATGAAATCGAGGTCAAGCACAGGCTGTTAGTACCTGACAACAACAAACACTAGCAGGTGTTTGACGATGACAAATAGGTGGAAAGATTCCTCCTTATGAGCTACGAGTTCTCTAACACAAACATCAATGGGGAATACTACAATGACAAAGATGAGGGCGCATATGCATGCAGGAACGACGACCCTTTCCAAAACCACATCACGGGAAGGGATATAACACAACTGAAGAACAATATTATTCCAAAGGGGTTGGTGCCACTAGAAAATTTGTTTGACGAAAATGATGTGGCTAAGAACCCCAAGATCACCGCAAGAAAAGAAGACGTGGAATATTGTAACATCGAGACTGAGGCAGATTCGAAGATGGTAAAATTATCAAAACACTCAGTCTGGAGGTCAAGCAGGATTACATAAAGCTCATGAAGGATTTACCGGACATCTTTGCATGGAGCTACGACAATCTAAAAGTGTATGACACAAAGGTGATCCAACATGTTATCCCTCTCAAGGAAGATCATAATCCTTTCAAACAGAAGATGAGATGGATAAACCCCATGTTATTTCCGGTGATCGAGAAAGAGTTAAAGAATCTTTTCGATGCCAAAATGATTGTTTCCTTAATATTATCAAAGTGGGTAGCTAACCTAGTACCTGTAAGAAAGAAAAGTGACAAAATAAGACTATGCGTATACTTTCGAAATTTAAATAAGTTGTCTCTCAAAGACCACTACCTCCTTCCCAAAATAGACTACATCTTGAAAATGGTAGTGGGATCTCAGAAGATGTCCATGCTGGATGGTTTCTTGGGATATAACCAAATCATGTTCTACCTAGACGACAGAGAGAAGACGACCTTCACCACTCCGTGGGGAACATTCATGTACGCTAAGATGTCGTTCGTCCTGATGAACGATGGTGCCACTTTTCATAGGGAAATGGACATCATGTTTTCTGATGAGAAAGATACATTCATCATGATTTATATGGATGACATCACAGTGTATTCTACCTCCAACAAACAACATCTCGAGCACCTGAAGAGGGTTTTCCAGAAGTGCAAAAAGTTTGGCATATCACTGAATCCAAATAAATCGCATTTCACAGTGGAGGAAGGAAAGATTTTGGGGCACATCATTTCCAAAGAAGTCATTAAAATAGACCCCAGCAGGGTTGAAGGGATCTTGAATATAGGCACCCTGCGTAGTAAAAAGGAGAAACAATCTTTCCTGGGCAAGGTGAGCATTTTGAGGAGATTCATCCCAAACCTAGAGGAAATCATAAAACATATAACTTGCATGCTTAGGAAGGGAAACAAGATTAAGAGGAACCGAGAGGCCAATAATTCCTTCGAATATATCAAAGTGGCTCTGACTAAATCCCCTGTGCTAGCCATCCCAGACTTTACGAAACATTTCCTCCTTTTTTCATTTTCCTTATAACACATTATTGTCAACGTATTGTTGTAGAATGATGAACATGATTTTGAGAAACCCATAGCCTACTTCAGCCGGACACTGTGTGACGCTCCACTAAGGTATGATATTATGGAAAAGAAGGCATATGTCTTACTAATATCTTTGAAGGAATTTAGGACATACATATTGCACTCCCATGTCATCGCTTGTGTGCCCAATAGTTCAGTAAAGGACATCTTGACTCAACCTGACCCGGAAGGAAGGAGAGGAAAGTGGATAGCAGCTATGTTAGAATACGATCTTGAGATCAAGCCTAGAAACATGGTCAAAGGTTAGGGCATCTTGAAGTTTATGGCGTAGTCAGACTGCGATGTTGTAGGAGTGAACTTCATTGTCGATCTGTCAGAATGCCCTCAAGAATAAAATGTTGCGTAGATGCCTCAACATTTTCTTGATTCACCATGGTATGCAGACATCATATATGTATTGAAGAATCTCCAGTCCCCTCCAGGCATGAGTAAGAATAATGAAATATTCCTCAATATTAAATTGGTTAAGTTCTGCATCTTGGACAATTCACTGTATTGGAAATATCCTGGAGGAATATTGTTAAGTTGTTTGTTGGAGGACGACGTGAAATAGGCCATACAGGAATTTCACAGAGGTGACTGCGGAGGGCACCACTATTGGAAGACCACCACACACAATATCCTAAGGGTAGTTTATTACTGGCCAAAGATTTTTGCTGACATATATATAGAGGTCTCCAGCTACCACGAGTGCCATATTTTCGATGGGAGGAGAAAGCTACAGTCCCTGTCATTAAAGCCAATCTCAGTCAAAGTTCCTTTCATGCAATGGGGCCTAGATTTCATAGGAGAGATAAACCCACCATACTCTATGTAACATAAATGGATTCTCATAGCCACCAATTATTTTATGAAGTGGATTGAGGCAGTCCCCACAGACCAAGCTACCGACACGGTCATCATATTGTTCCTGGAGACAAACATTTTGTCAAGGTTCGGGTGTCATGTTAAGATCATTACAGATAATGCAGCTGCATTCAAGTCTAAAAACATGGATAATTTCTGTCAGGATTATAACATAACCCTAGGGCATTCCACGACATATTATCCACAAGCAAACGGGTTAGTGGAATCCTCAAATAAGAGCTTGACCAGGATCATCAAAAGACTCTTCCAAGACAACAAGAGAGCCTGGCATAAGAATCGTATCTACGCACTGTGGGAAGATCGGATTACCACCAAAAAATCCATATCAACGTCACCTTTCCATATCATTTACGGCGCAGACGCAATATTCCCTACTGTGTTGGGACCGCCCATCAAGAAGTTGTTACAAGATCAGGAGGTCAAGACAAATGATGCGCAGAGGAGGATAAACCAATTGATTCACATGTAGTAGGCAAGAGAGAAGGTGTATAATCGATCTCAGCTCCATCATGAGAGGATAAAGAAATATTTCAACAAACATTCCAATTCGGAAGATGTTCAGGTAGGATATTTGGTGTTGAGATGGGACGTGAGAAATGAAGTTAAAGGAATGCACAGAAAGTTTGATCACCTTTGGATGGGTCCATACAAAATTGATGCGTACTGCGAAGGCAATGCTTATTTCCTAGAAGGACTGGATGGAGATTGTCTTAGTTGGGGGCCTATAAATGGCAAGTTCCTCAAATGTTACCCGATGAAATAAATTTCATTTATGTCACTTGTCATTGTAAATAGTCATTTTATTTTTGCGTCGAGTCAGTAGATCAACAAAAAATTGAAGCCCGAAGTGAAGGCCCTAATTTTATGTTGAAGTCTTTGAAGTTGTGTCAATGAGTCTAGTTTATTTTTTATCTGTCATTTATATTTCTTAGTGTCTAGAGGTTGAATAAATCCCAATGGTCAAGAAATTGGACTACTGCTCTTTGCTACCTCATAGGGAGGATAGCATCCCCGTTGGAGCCAACTGTTAGCGTCGCTATTTTTCTTTCCATTTAGAGTCGTTTTTGAGTCACGTTATGACTCATGCACCCAAACATGTGAAGTCAGGTATGTAGCACCGTGAGGTTGAAGTCAGTAAATGGTCGGTTGGCCCTTGGAAATGGGAAAGGGTGTGAGAGCCGGGAATTGTATACATGGTACGAACATGTCTTTTCGCATAAGGTAGAATCTCGTTAAGAAGCTAGTTTCTACGTGCCCTGGTCGAGTCAAGTGGTTAATAAAGGTTGCATTGGCAAGTAAAATAGTTATTATCAGTTCATCACGAAGGATGAGAGAATGAAAAATCACGGTGCTCATATTAGGCATGCTCAACAGCCCTTACCACTTGCATCCTGCACGTGGGGATTTTCCATGGGAAACCTACAACTCGATTTGAGACATCACGTCGCCATAAATCCACTATCCTTCAGTATGATTTCTTTCTCCTGGTCGATCCATTATAAGTCTTGGATGATAGAAATTCTCCACAGTCATAGAACCAACCCAAAATTCTATTCATGAATCTCCTTACCAGTCCAGCTTGTTCAAAACCTTCCTTCCTATGCATTTGTTGAATTCACTACACGCAAGATACTCCTCAGTCGCACCATGGAGACCTCTTAGAGTGTAGGGAAGGGCGCGTGAGGAAGTAGAACTAAAATATATGAGCCCCAAAAGGACTGGGATGCATTCTCACCGGCGGCAGGCATCCCCAAAGATGTGAAAGAAACTTTCCTCTTACCTACAGAGAAGACCATATCAGATTGCAAAGCAGTCGAAGAAGAAAATTTCATATAGGAAAGGGAGACTGTAAAAGCCCCCTCCTCCCAAAAAAAACCACCTTGGAGGAGGGGCAGGCCAAGGAAAAGCAAAGAGGTCATGAGAGATCGAGTTGCAGAAGAACCGCACATCAGATTGATAGCTGAAGAACTACTTAGACGTGCCATCCGACTAGAACCTGTTGGGAAATCAAGGCACAAAGGCAGGAACAGAGCAAGGAGAGAAGATGTGGTAGGAACAAATGAGGAAGAGCCATCTTAGCAACTGAAACAAGAAAATTTTATCTATCGTCGAGCTTTATCAGGAAAAACAAGGAATTAAGGCGACAACTAGCGACAAAGACCGCAGAAGTGTCAGCGGCACAGAGTCATGGAGGAAATGTGGCATGGATGAAAAGGAAACTTAGAGAGGTGCATGATGTTATTTTCCAGCAGCAAGAGGTGCAAAGATTAGCAGAAGAAAGGCACACAAAGCATCCTAGAGAATGAGAAGCATCTGAAAAGGAAATCTATGTGGCTCTTGCCAGCACACAGAAAGAGAAAGTTTAATAGGTGAAATTTTCTTCATGATAGTTTTGAGTGATACCTGACCTCTAAATAATCCTACCATTTTGATAACAGTTGTGAAAATCGAACATCTATTTAATGCGCACAGTTCTCCAACAAATGGGTGCATAACAGAAGGCAAAGGTAATATTACAGACAACAAGCTTTTAATAGAAACCTGTTACTAGGATACCCGATCAAGAGATAGAGCGACACATCTTTCCCCACATCATATTCTGACCGACGGTTAGACCCCGTGGCGAACCTGAAGACAGTCGTTAGTGGACAAGCGTGATTGTTGCCTATTTTTGGATAGTACCATGCAAAGAGTCTCTGGCGCATGTTGCGTGTTTTTTCTAGTTTAAGGTTAACAGTTAGAAAGAAGGGCGGCCTAAGTGGCGCCCTCATTTATATACTTCATATTTTCGATGTAAGCAGGGTTGGTTGGAAAATTAGGAAAACTAATGCTATTGTATGTAATCTCAGTTTTTTTACCGAAATTTAATGCAAAGGTCCTGTGACTTGATGAAAATATTCTAGTTGTGATAGTCAGATGTATTGTGTCTCTTTCTTTGCATATGTGTTTCCTGTTACCTTTTATTTCATATCTTATATTGTCTATTTCAGAACGAATTTTTGAACCTGCGGATTCACTGTACAACACCCCTTGTTCGTTCCACTTAGAAAAAATGTTTTCCTCTCAAGACAACTTTGAATTCATCCGCATCGACGCTCCTGAGTTACTCTCCTATGTTTTCTCCCACCTCATTTTGGTTTTACACTGAAAAGTGTTGCTCGTCTAGCCTTATCCTCTCAAGTCTGGTCACTGAGTCATTTATCTTTGTCACTTCCTCAATGGACGCCATAGCCTAAGTTTCACCTCTTTGCATTAATATAACCAGAACCCAATATATTAAAGGTATTTAAATCTAGTCATTACTCCCAAAGTCATATCCCGCGCAGAGACCACGCCATTTCCGAGAGAGCCCTCTCCAGATCCGAAAGGCTAGTTTCGGGTCTCAAAGTTGGTTGAAAAGTTACCTTCGTCATCTGTTTATTAGCTAAATAGATTTACAAAGTGATAACACTCCCCATCCTTTTGTCTGGACCAGTCCTGAGCATCCTCATGACCCTCACGATTCTTGCAAGTTGACCATCCTTCCTGAGTCACCATTGATTCATGCAGTGGACCTTTTTCTCCATTGTCACCTATGCATGTAACACACACCTTTGGAATCCTGCAGTCATACTTGAGTTATCCTGTGTGGCTCCTGTGAAGCCTGATGCATCCTGTAACTTCCTAAGATCTGTTGTGTCTTAATTGTTGGTCGTTGCAACCCACGTAGTTCCTTAACTAAGTGTGGCTAGTTTCCATCGCCTGTTATTTACTGAGCCTTGTTGTTTCCATCACCTTATTGGAATTGCCTTAGAAGATGGAATGAAGACGGAGGTTGTAAGGACTGTTGTTTGAAGAATCAGGTTGTCAGTCTTGTGGTTTGAAGAGGTGGTTTGTCAGGCCCATGAACTAAAGAAGCAGGTTTTCAGGCCTGTACGAAAATCTCTCCAGGTGAGAGAGGTTGTTGGGGAAGTGATTTCCCAGAGGGAGCCCAACTACAACTATAGTGCTCAAAGAATTCTTGTTCGACCTGTTGCTGAAGCCCTGGAAGGGAAGTGGGGTAGCCAAAGGACTATTGAGTAGAGAAGCGGCGCACTTCCCAGGGTGAGACATGCATGTGGGGAATGAGAGGATGTAGGATGTTAGTGTGATCTAGACCTGGGAGATAATCCTTCCTGTTGACCTGTGCAACTCTCCTATTTCCCTTGCCAAGCCTAGGAATCCATTTCTTGATGGATTTTAGTCCCAGATCGAGGGTGACCCATTGTTGAGCGTGATGAGAAGCGTGGTATAAGGTTGGGATGTTAGTGGAAGGTTTGTACACAGTTGGTGGTCATCTATTGAAATATAAGTACCTAATCTTTGTTGATTGTATGTTGTGTAATTGTACATGTTTTATAACTTGATGAGTAATGCCTAGATATATCATATATGTTGTATGTGTAGACTTATTGTTATTTTCGCAATTAATATGTGTATGGTTAGAATATGTCATCTGTATGGATATATTGTAGTATGTTTTAATGATTATTTCCGCATGAATAAGTGGCATGAACAAAATTTTGTAACTGTTAATTTGCATTAGATATGCATGCATATAAATTCACAAAATGGTATCAGAGCTAAGAGAAACATCTAGGAAGTGACGTTTCCCGTCCTATTGGTGGTTGGGGACGTCTTGTACTGATGTTTCCCAACCTTGTTGATAGTTGGGGATGTTACAAAATGGTATCAGAGATAAGAGAGATGTCGAGAAAGTGACATTGCCCGACGTTTTGGTGGGCTAGGGATGTTACAAAATTGTATCAGAACCATGGTTTCAACACTGAGCCTAGATGGGCCATGCTAGTGGAAGTTGAAGAAAACATTTTGGAAAAGAATTATTGTCGGAATGTAAAAAATTCAATTTCATAGCCCATGGTTTCGACGTTGAACCTGGATGGTCCATGAATGAGGAATTCAGTGTAAAAGTCCAGAGAATTTTGGTGTACAGAGTGCCAGAAGGGCGTTAAGAGAACACTTGGATTGTGTTTGGAAACACCGAAAGTGTAATGGTTTAAGAAATGGCCAGAGAGAAATAAATCACAACATTCATGGTGTTGGGCCGTAGGATCTATTTGGGAGAAGGAGGACCCTTCGCAACCGTCAGATCTAGAGGAAGGTGCAAGAGGATTAAAATGAAAGTCCTTCAGAATTCGTGACTTCAGAAAGGTTTACGGGTTATAAGAGAAAAAAGGGTCGAAGCCCGAAGTCCCGAACCAAAAGAGAATAAGTGTCCTGGAAGGATGACGTCGCCAGTAGTGACGTGGACCTTTCCTAGACATGCCACGTGCCACCACTTTAGTTGGTGACAATTGTACTATGTGGACCCTGTAGGGTAAGGAAGTTTGGGAGTTCGACATTCGAAATATTTGAGGGTGAAAGGTGTAAAATCTTCCCAAGTCCCGGAATTCCCGAAACCTTGAAGTGACATGGCTTGTTGACGTCACTCGAAATGATGTGGACACGTGGGATGTGTGACATGTGTCAGTGAGTTAAGAAAATTTGGATGACTGAAATGCTCGATATAACATGACACCTGTCACCCATATAAGTGGGCCACGTGTCTGCTTCTAATATTTTTCCATGTGGGCCTCCTCTCAAGCATGGATGGTGGGGCCCTAATGGTGATAGTGGACGTGTGGCGCCAGTTTCTGAAGTCCAGAGACTTGAAACTCCAGGATAAATGGTTCATGATGGAAGGGGACAAGGAAATCCCTGAAGTTTCATAGTGTCAACGTGACGTGACGTAATGACATCACCGAGGGTGACGTGGAAGTTTTCAGAGATTAGCGGTTTGGGAGTGTTGGGGGTGTGCAGATGTGAAATCCTCTGAAGTCCTGAAGCTCTGAAACTCTAAAGTCTTGGAGCCATTAAGCCTGAAATTCCATAGTGGGTGTTAGTCATTGGATGCTGGGTAGTTATGGATCATTGATCCACCCTACTTCGTGAGTTTGCCAATTCAGCACTTCGAGAGATTTGTTGTAAAGCACTTTGGAAACTGCTGAAGTCAGAGTCCCCGAAGCTCCAATCCATTGTAGATATGAGGAAGGAATGTGGACCGTGGATCCACTGTTCTATGCACATTTGAAATTTCGTTGTTTGGTGATGTGGTGAGGTGTGAAAAGGGGGGAAACCTTTGAATCTTGGGAGCTTGATGTTTTCAAGGCTCCATATAAGTTGTCAAACCATTAGCGTTGGATCACAATCATGGTCACATGTGAACCAAGGGCTGGAGAAAAGAGGTTAGCGCTTGGAAATTGTTGCATAACATAGTTGGGCTTAGAGAGAAAATCCCAAGGGCTTCTTGATTGACCAAGAACCACTGAAAATGGAATCAGATATTGATTTTATTGAATCAAAATGGTTTATTTTGGGAAATTTTAAAAGTTTATTAGCCTGAAAAAAATTTGGTTGACTAGACATTTTGCAGAATTAACAATTGTCGAAACCAAACTGAATTGTTCCACAATGAAAAGAAATGAAGGAGGCACATGATGATTTCATTTAAGAGAATGAAGCTAGAGGAATGTATGTCCATTTGGGATTTGAAGGATCAAACTCCAATGGGCATGGAGAAGAGATAGATAAATAAGAGAACATGATGAAAATCATTAAAAAGTTGCAAAAATATGTCAAAATTCACCGAGCATATAAAAAAAATCTCATGAAAGATAGGGAGAAACAGGGATAATTCAATGTGAAGTTGATGTAGATCCTGGAAATAATAGAAAATAAATTGGATAAGGAGAGTGTCTCAAGCAAATCAGGAAGTCACATAAGAACAAAAAGTGATAACAGACATCAACAACACTCCCCAAGGCATTCCAATAAGAGAGCACACAACAAATCAATTCCATCCCCTGTTAGGAAGCATAATAGGTTTGGGGAGGATGAGCTATGAGGATAAATGATCAAAATAAAACCTCCTAAATTTTATGGGGAGCACAAGAAGGATGAAGATGCAGAGACATGGCTGCTAGGCATGAGAAAGTATTTTCAATTGCATAATTATTCTTCTCATGCAGAAGGAATAATTTCCATCTATCAAATCAAAGGAAAGGCATCCATGTGGTGGGATCAACTTGTGTAGGTGCAACACATTAAAGATAAAAATGTTACTTGGAGGTAATTCAAGAAGTATTTCGAAAAGAAATACTTGACTTCAAGAAGTATTTCGAAAATAAATACTTGACTAAGAGGTACTATGACAAGAAAATGAAAGAGTTATTTGAATTCAAGCTTGGGAGTATGTCCATTGCTGAGTATGAAAGAAGATTTTTAGAATTGTTAAAGTATGTATCTTTCATCAAGGACGAGACAATAAATATTCAGAGTTATTTGAGTGGTTTTCCACCATTCATCAGTGAAAAAATACAATATGATGATCTTGAAACATTGGAGGACACCATAAGGAAAGATAAGTGCATATATGATCAACAAAAAGAAAGTCCAACTTTCCAAAAAGCTTGGGAAGACAAGAATAAATTCAAGATGGATCATAGGAAGAAGGGAATTAAGACACCATTCTTCATAACTAATCCTCAGGGACAACCAACTTCTAGAGAACCCAGAATGATGGAGATAGGTGGTCAAAGGCCAAGGAAACCACCTATTCAATGTTGGGGTTGTAATGGAGTTCATATGTCTAGATATTGTCCTCACATAAGTGACAAAGTGAGAGTTGTTCATAATGTTCAACGAGCTAAAATAGTGGGGGACATGGGAAAAAATGTACCAAGGATCGATGCAGTCATGGACAATGAGCAAGAAGAGTATCAATCACATATGATTGAAGTGGAAGGTATGATCAACAACCAAACCATTACTATTTTAATTGATTCAGGAGCTAGTCATAGTTATATAGATCCTAAGATGGTGGAAAGTTTGCATTTTCCAAGAAGAAAGCATGGAAAATATTGGTTGGTGTAGCTGGCTATCAGAGACAAAAGAAAAGTCAATGAAATGGTTAAGTCATGTCTTATGGACATGAATGGAATGAGCACAAGGGAAGATTTGAACATCTTTCCTTTAGGTTCTTATGCCTACCTAATTGGTATGGATTGGTTAGACCCACACCACGCCATATTAGTCTGTCGTAAAAAGGCATTCACTTGCCTAGATGAGGAAGGAAAGCAGAGAACAATACAAGGAATTCCCAGGGTAGTAGCTATTAGATAAATTTCAGCAATGTAATTGAAGAAATGTTATAGGAAAGGCTATCAAATATTTGCAGCTCATATGGAACAAGCACCTAACAATAAGGTGCCAAATTTGGAGGATCATGCAATCCTGGAATATTTTGAAGATGTGTTCAAGGAGGTACTAGGACTACCCCCAAAGAGAGATTGATTTCTCTATAAATTTAATGCCTGGAACAGCTTTAGTGTCAAATATTCCTTACAAAATGAGTACACCAGAGCTGAAGGAGGTGCAAATGCAGCTTGAAGAACTTCTAAAGAATGGGTATATATGCCCAAGTGTATAACCTTGGGGTGCCCTAGTCTTGTTCGTGAAGAAGAAATATGGGACATTGAGATTGTGCATCGACTTCAGACAGTTGAATAGAGTGACTATAAAGAACAAATATCCCTTAACAAGGATTGATGATCTCTTTGATAAATTGAAGGATGAAAATATATTTTCAAAGATAGATCTCAGTTCAGGATACCATCATGTAAGGATTAAAGAGGAAGATATCAGGAAGACTTCCTTCAGGACAAGGTATGGTTATTATGAGTTCACAGTGGTGCCATTTGGGTTGTCAAATGCACCAATTGTTTTCATGTGCTTAACGAATGGTGTTTTCCAAGAATATTTAGATAATTTTGTCATTTTCTTTTTGGATGACATCCTTGTATATTCGAAGTTAGAGGAAGAGCATGAGCATCATTTGAGGATGGTGTTGCAAGATCTAAGGGAGCATCAATTGTATTCCAAATTGAGAAAGTGCTCATTTTATCTAAATAGAATTCACTACTTGGGGCATATCATTTCAAAGGATGGGATAGCAGTGGATCCTGAGAAGATAGAAGCCATTAGAGAATGTTCAGTGCCAAAGAATGTGACAGAAGTAAGATCCTTTATGGATCTAGCTGGCTACTATAGAAGGTTCATTGTAGTGTTTTCAAGAATATCTCACTCCATCACTTCCTTTCAAAGGAAGGGGAAGAAATTTAAATGGACAAAAGAATGTGAAAGAAACTTCCAACAATTGAAGCAGTTTTTAACTAGTGCTCCAATTCTAAGGATTGCAGACCCAAATGAAGACTTAATTGTATGCACAGATGCATGTAAAGAAGGAATGGGTGGAGTCCTCAGTCAAAATTCATTTGTTGTATGTTATGAATCAAGTAAGTTGAAGGAGGATGAAAGGATCTATGTCACTCATGATTTGGAGTTGGTAGCCATAGTGCACACCTTGAAGAAGTGGAGGCACTACCTCATGGGAAAGAGGTTTGAGCTAAGGATAGACCATAATGGTCTGAAATATTTATTTGATCATCCAACTCTAAATGTCTGGCAAAGAAGATGGTTAGAATTTATCAGTGAATATGAATTTGATATAAAGCATATCAAAGGGAAGGAGAACAAAGTGGTTGATGCACTCAGGAGAAGAGTGCATGAGTTTCATGCTAGATCCATTAGAATGTACCAATCATATTTGAAATATAGAATTGTGGAGGCTGCAAAATCATATTTGCAATACATGGAATTGGTAACAAAATTGTAGCAAGGTAAAATGCAGCAGAAGGTTGAGGATTATGAATTGGGAATTGATGAAATCATCCTGTACAGAAACAAAGTTTATGTACCCAACTCTTTCGAATTGAGGAGTGTGATTTTAAAAGAAATGCACAATGTACCTTATGCAGGACACCCAGGATATCATAAAACAATTTCAGTAGTCAAAAACCAATATTATTGGCTAGGCTTGAAGAGGGAAATTGTTGATTTTATTGTAAAATGTTTGGAATGTCAAAGGGTAAGGGTTGAACATAGACACCCAACTGGTTTACTGTAGCCATTACCCATTCTTGAGTGGAAATGGGAAGTTTTAACAATGGATTTCATCACGGGATTTACCAAAACAAGCAAGCAACATGATCCAATCATGGTGGTGGTGGAAAATCTTACTAAAGATGCCCATTTAATTCCTATGAAGACTACTCATAAGGCAACTAATGTTGTTGATATTTATATGATGGAAGTAGCATGCTTGCATGGCGCACCCAAGACAATTGTGTCTGACATAGACCCAAAGTTTACATCAGAGTTTTGGAAGGGTTTATTCAAAGGGTTCAAAACAAACCTTAACTTCAACACTTCTTATCATCCTGAGTTTTATGGGAAGATAGAAAGGGTGAACCAAGCGATAGATGACATGCTAAGGATGTATGTGATGGACAAACCATATAAATGGGAAGATTATATACACTTGGTAGAATTTGCCTACAATAATGGGTATCAAACATCACTGAAGATGAGCCTGTTTGAAGCACTTTATGGGAAAAGTGAAACACCCCAGTAAGTTGGGACAACCCAACTGATAGGGTAGTGGTTGGGCTAGAGTTTCTCAAGTAAATGGAAAAACAAATGATAAATATTAAGTAGAATTTGAAGGATTCGCAAAATAGGAAGAAAAATTATGCTAATAAGAACATAACTCACACGTAATTTAAAGTACGGGATCATGTATTCCTGATAGTGAAGGCCAACAGAAGCTCCCTGAAGTTGGGGAATTGTTCAAATTTGGCAGCTCGATATTGTGGGCCATTTGAAATCCTAGAGAGGATTGGTCCAGTAGCATATAGGCTTGCATTTCCTGCATGCATATGTCTATACATAAAGTATTTCATGTGTCATTGCTTAAGAAATATATACCTGATACTAATCATGTTATTGATTGGAATGTGATTTAGGTGGAGCAAGAAAACGTTTTTCAGGTGCATCTAGTGTGTATACTGGACCGTAAAACCAAGCATATCCGAAATTGATCCACGGGGCTTGTAAAAATCCAGTGGACCTGGTACGGTCCTGAGGATGCAAAATGGGAGCATGAAGATGCTATGCGGGCAGAATACCTGCATCGTTTTGAATATTTTGGAAATCTTGTTGTTGTTGTGTAAGTAAGTTGCACTGAGGATGGTGCAAAAATAAGGGGAGGAGATTATAACACCCCAAGGCCGAGCCCCTACTCAATTGTAATTATGTTTATAGGCTAGTGAGCAAAGTGTTTATAAGTTGGAGACTTATATGTTTATTAGGCCAGAGAGCCTAGATGATTAAGGCCATGAGCCTGATTTTTGTATATGTAAATGCACATATCATTAATAAAATTACATTGTTGCATGTAGACCAACCATGAAGAAAGATTTATGGGGGACTAATCTCCACTAGGTAGGGTAAGGGAGGGGGCTATGATAGAGGGCTTACCTCTAAGGGAATAATATTTTTTTATTATTTCCTAAAAGATAAGGTGGACATGATCAATGTTGTCTTGAGTTCCTGGGAAAGGGAATGAGTGATAAGTGGAACTCATGCATCTACAGGAAGATAGGTGTCGACCTGGGAACATGTATTTATAGTTGGGAAAGCTAGCTCATTGGGGGTTTGGTCCCCATTCTGGTGTTTCTCCCCATCCTTTCTTTTGGACTAGTCTCGAGCATCCTCACGACCCTCATGATTCTTTCAAGTCGGCCATCCTTATTGAGTCACCATTGAATCAAGCAGTGAACCTTTTTATCCATTGTCACCTCTTCATCTAGAATGCACCTTTGGAATCCTTCAGTCGTACTTGAGTTATCTTGTGTGCCTCTTGTGAATCCTGAAACACCCTGTAACTGCTTGAGCCGTGTTGTGTTTTAATTGTTGGTCATTGCATCCCACGCAGTTCCTTGACTGAGTGTGTCTTGTTTCCATCGTTTGTTCTTTACTAAGCCTTGTTGTTTCCTTCACCTTACTGCAACTGACTTAGAAGATGGAATGAAGAAGCATATTGTCAGGCCCACGGTTTGAAGAAGCTGGTTGTCAGGCCTCTTGTTTGAAGAGGCGATTTGTCAAGCATGTGGTCTAAAGAAGCAAGTTTTCATGCCTACAAGCAACTCTCTCTAGGTGAAAGAGGTTGTTGGGGAAGTGATTTCCTAGAGGGAGCCCAATTGCAACTATAGTGCTAGGAGAATTCATGTCTGGCCTGTTGTTGAAGCCCTGGAAGGGATATGGGGAAGCCAAATTACTAATGATCATAGAAGGGGCACACTTCTTGGGGTGGGATAGGAATGTGGGGAATGAGAGGTTGTAGGTTGTTAGTGTGAGATGGACCTGGGAGATAATCCTTCCTGTTGACCTATGCGAATTTCTTGTTTCCCATGCCAAGACTAGGAATCTCTTGCCCGATGGATTTTAGTCCTAGTTCGGGGGTGACGCATTGCTGAGCATGATGAGAAGCGTGGCCCAAGGCTGGGAGATTCGTGGAAGGTCTGCATGCATTTGGCGTTCATCTATTGAAATATAAGTACCAAATATTTGTTGATTGTATGTTGTGTAATTGTACATGTTTTATAACTTAATGAGTAAAGCATAGATATATCATATAGGTTGCATGTGTAGACTTACTGTTATTTCCACATTAATCTACGTATGGTTAGAATATGTCTTCTGTATGCATATATTGTCAGTATGTTTTAATGATTATTTCCACATGAATAAGTGGCATGAACAAAATGTTGTAATTGTTAATTTGCATTAGATATGCATGCATATAAATTCACAAAATGGTATCATAGCTAAGAGAAACATCTAGAAAGTGGTGTTTCCCAGCCTGTTGGTGGCTAGGGACATATAGTAGTGATGTTTCCCGACCTGGTTGATGGTTGGAGACGTTAGAAAATGGTATCAGAGCTAAGAGAGATGTCTAGGAAGTGATGTTGCCCAGCCTGTTGGTGGGTTGGGGACGTTACAATGAGAGATGTCTAGGAAGTGATGTTGCGCGACCTGTTGGTGATGTCTAGGAAGTGATGTTGCCCGACCTGTTGGTGGGTTGGGGACGTTACAATGTATATCTATCTATCTATCTATATCT
>ML784884.1:215435-243344 GCA_009831015.1 Picea engelmannii | reverse complement strand
TGTTACAATTTATTTCTATAATTGCATATGGAAGATGAAGGGGAAGAACATAGAAAACAAGTTGACTCCCGATCAAAAAAAATGTTTTCTATGTTCTTCCCCTTCATATTCCATATGAAAACATAGAAATAAATTGTAACAAGTATATCTATATATATAGATATAGATATACTTGTTACAATTTATTTATATGTTTTCATATGGAAGATGAAGGGGAAGAACATAGAAAACAATTTGAATCCCGATCAAAAAAATTTTATGTTAAAACACCAAAGTACAATATCACCTACAAATGATGAAGAAATGAGATATGCATGCAACTCGAGCAATGTCAACAATTCAACTGAGGAATGATAGTCAATATAATTGAATGTTATTGCAAGTTGTATGTTTTGGAATATTTGTCTCTGAAAATCATGGATTTTTTTTAAAGTACTCGACATATTGTCACAATTTCATGAGGACATGTTACCAATAAATGTAACAATTACAAATTGGTTTCAATTTGATTATTATACTAGACACTTACGTTGTGCCTTTTTGTATGAAAATGGGTCTTGTTATCGCACAAGTTGTAGGTTGGGAAAATCCCGACCCAACCACCAATTGGAGACAACTAGGAGGGAACCCACCCACTGTCACCTCAGGCAGGTGTCCCTGTCACTTTAGAGGTGAGGTAGTCACTCCAAGGGGGGAATCCTGGTGACCCTAGGGGAAAATGAGATGGAAAATGATAAGTATGAATGTATTTCCCTAGAGGTCAATTCTAAGTGGTATGAAGAACTTACGAAAGAATCTTGGGAAGTTTCAAGGGTTTCCAAATGAGTTGAGTGACCTACCAAGTGTGAGTACATGACCGAGACACCAGGAAAACAATTCATATAATGTAATATGTTAGTTGTAAAATCAAGTTAAGCTTGTTGTACCAAATTGCAAGAAATATGAATGATATATATCATCTTCATAAATATATAAAAGGCTTCAATATAAGTGCTAAGTATATGATAAAAGAGACAAGAGGTAAGCTAGTGAAAGCTAGCTCAACTCACCAATGAATCAACAAAAAATTTAGCAAAAAAATCAAGGCTGAAAAAAAGGTTGTTGCAGTGAATTTATCAGTCTTATGGTTGTATAAAATCAATCTTAACAATATAAAAATCATACACTAGAAACCACCTCTAACTATCCCAATAAGTGTGTTAGGCTTAGTAGAGAGTTAGGTTAAATTTAGGGCTAAATGCCAGGGTTAGTTTTATGCATCCCTAATGATTGTAGTTTAGTTTTTTAACAACATCAATAAGTTTTAGTTGAAAGGGGACGCCTCAATGAGGCAAGAGAGCCAAGGGCTCAAGGAACACTTTCCCAAAGATACAACTTTAAAACTTGAAATCTGTATGTTTACCAAGGAAAGAATTTATTTCTTCAATGCCATAGTAAATGACTAGTGCCTTCTTTAATTGGGTTAATGGAGTCAAGAAAATAAATATATAGAGGTACTACCTCCTTGGGGGTGTAAATCCTCTTACTCCCCAAGGAAAGTATCTCTAGCTAGGGTTTAGGCTAAGAGGGTGTATGTCATTATACTTCTCTTAGAAAACCCTTGTTAAACCAATAACATGTAAGAATAAAATGATGGAGACTAAGGTGGGGGTGTATTCTCTTATACTTCCCACCTATCTCTATAAAATAACCTTAACTTGAACAACAAATGATAGCATAATGTAAAAAAAGATTACCAATTCAAGGAAAAAACTAAGACAAACCACCACAATAGCTAGAAAGAAGACTTCCAAGGCTAGTGCATCACTTCCATCAACAAATAACAAAATATATATCCATATACAAGAGCACAAGAGAGAGAAATAGCCAAATATAGCAAAAATTCTAGTCCAATACTTCTCCAAATGGGAGAGTTATGTTTTTTAAATGTGATCTTATGATCTTTGTTTATACAAAATGTCCCCAAAATAGTTTTTTCACATAATTTTACGCTAAAACAAAATAATAGGGGTAAAAAACCCTACTATTTCCCCTTTACACAAATAATATTAAACAATTCACTTAAATTTACTTTTACACAAAAATAAAAGCTAACTTAATGTGACGTCACCCCTTTAAGGGATGTTTTGACACTAGGAGCAAGTCGTTGGTGTTGGAGGAGTGTAGTTAGGATTCCCAAAGCCACATGTCAATCATCCAAGTCATATTATTTATGGTCAAATAATCATTATCTTCAAAACATCCTTATGCTAATGAATGATAACCTCACCACCAAACCCTAGAACCTCCTAGGTGACGTCATGCCTCCAAAGATGATGTTTTTCCTCTCCTAGGAAAAAAGTTTGGAATGTAAGGGATAGGTTATGTCATCCACACTATCTTATATGCCTATGAAGGTATGTTTCTTTCATCTGGCATGTGGGCCCTTGTCATCCACCCATGGTCTTCAATCCCCATGGACTCCCAAGCTAGGCTTGTTCCTCCAAAAATTTCCACCATATAGGTCCTGCAAACACAAATAAGCATGCCCTCCAAGGATCTCAAGTCAAAATATCATGATATTTAAATAAATTCAATAAATTAGCTACCTAATCATGTGCATCAAAGATTACCTTGTCAAACAATTAAATGCTCAAAATACATTATGTGACTTTTCAAGCTTGGATATGGCAGCGTTGACAAAGTGTCCTATTGCCTAGATCTTTCCTAGGTTGAGGAGTTTTTCCCAAGTGATCCATCTCTAAGCCATGTAAAGTGTATGAAGTATATAAGGATAAAAATTCAATGGGAATGGGGTTCATGACATAAAAGGGGTTGTATTATCTCATTCATGGGAGCCTTTGTAGAGGGTGTGTGGCACCTTTGTTTGCAATGCAATTTTTCTAAGCCCATAATTTAGTCATTGTTTATTCCTTTCATGTTTAAGGACAAGTTGAAGACCACTTTCTTAGTGTGGTGTCTATATAATGACAGTGTCACTCACAAATACCTAGCAAAAATGAGAAGGTTGGCTCATGATGAGACCCCCTTTTTCTCATCCATTCAAACAAGATCCATTATCCTAGCTTGGTGACCAAATGATGGTACTCTCATACTACTAGAAATACATGATCATGGTAGGTTGGCTTGTGATGAGACCTCCTATCATCCAACTAACCCTTTAAGAATTCATAAGAATTATTCTTGTGGGTCACCATTTTCTTATCGATAAGAGTTTCATTGCTTTCTTGGGGGATCCCTGGGTGAACCATATGGAAGGTTTATATACAATATTTTATATTTTACCCAGCAATAATCCCTATGGGCCTTCAACCCCTTCGTCCCATAGAATGAGGGACAACCCCTTCCTGGGTCAATACATCCTAAAATCCCAAGAGATAAGGAAAATGGGGGTTTATGTTATTAAAATTGGTAAGTATGGTTGTGAACAGTACAATAACATAATAATCGATCCTAGTAGAAAACCCATCCTTACCCATGGTTGTGAAAACTCATGGGTATAAACACACATATAATCAATCCTGAAATAAAACTCATGGATATGGGTGGGAGGGAGGAAATATTGTTGGAAACAGAAACCATTAGCATGATCATCCCACCTGAAAGTGTAGCCACAAACCTGATCAATCCATGTCTCAAGGGGGATACTATATGTATACGAAGGCTCATCTTCATCCTCCCGAGCATGATCATTTCTTCCTAAAGACTGAGAAGATATGAGAGTTCTCAAGAAGACCTCATGATTTCCTTGAGAGGAGGAAATGAGGTAAGCAATAGGCTCAGGTGTAGGAAGAGAAAAGTGCACCCTCTTTGTCTTCAAATCCATATGTAAATCATCAATATGGAAGTACTTCCTCTTTGTATAGTGAAACTCTATTCGCTTTGAGGTGGACACGTCATGGTATTCCTCCAAAATTTAGGACGAAGGTGGCTGAGAATCCTTGAACAAATCTATAATCAAGTCATCATCAGGATCCCAAAAATATGAATCATATATGCATGAAAAGTAGTTCTTTGAAGATGACAACTCAAACCCCTTTTCTTGGGGACTACTCTCAACTTCATAAATGGGGTCTCTATCAAAAATGAGATGAACAAAATCCCACCTGTGTCTACTATTCCATATGAAAATTTCTATATGCTTATCAACAATATCGAAGGGTACTTTCATAAGACCATCAATAGGACTGAAAATGGCCATATTTTCATCTTCGTGAGTAGGAAGAGTAGAGGCATGGTTGTCTTTGACTGGATCCCCTTCATCAAGGGAGATCAAAGATATCGGTGCCTCAAAATGTTTCGCTTTATCATAAATATTTATTCTTATGGACATGCCCCTCCATCTCCTCTTCATTACAAGAGGCTTTATCCTTAGTGCATAGTTATTTTCTATCTTTTGTTCAAGGGGATCTTTCATATCCAAGGTTTCCTCCAATACTTCTTCACTTCCAAGTTCATGGTATAAAGTATCATCAAGATATTTTAAAGGTTCATAACTCGTCATGTTCTCTTCTTAATGAATTTATTCATATGTATGTTCTTCGAACAACTCTTCATTGTCAAGGAAAGGAAATAAATCTCTTATGTGATTCATCATTTCCTTAGTAGATTTATTAGCATCCTTTTCCTTTTCCATCTGTAAACTTTCTATCTTTGGGTCGCAACAAGTTTTGGATGAGGGTTCATCCCATGCTGCCATAATTCCATTGACTGAAAAGACACCTCAATGGAGTCACCAATTGAGATCAAGTCTCACCAAAGGAGGGAAAGGGGAAAGGGGAGAAGGTGGGTTAGTGGAAAGTGGAGTCACCAGAAAAGATTCAATGGAAACTTATCAAGAGTGGAAAAGGAAACATTATTCAATGGAATCTACAGGAAAGCTAAGGGATAGAGTGTTTTGGAGGCAAACTTCCGAAAGTGTCATTAGGGCATGAAGAGGATTCAAAATACTCCTAGGAAACGATGCCAAAACTTATCACACAAGTTGTAGGTTGGGAAAATTCTGACCCAACCACCAATTGGAGACAATTAGGAGGGAACATACCCACTGTCACCTGAGGAAAGTGTCCTTGTCACTTTAGAGGTGAGGTAGTCGCCTCAAGGGGGGAATCTCGGTGGCCCTAGGGAGAAATGAGATGGAAAATGATAAGTATGAATAGATATCCCCAGAGGTCAATTCTAAGTGGTATGAAGATCTTAGGAAAGATTATTGGGAAGTTTTAAGGGTTTCAAAATGAGTTGAGTGACCTTCCAAGTGTGAATACCTGCTCGAGACACCAAGAAACAATGCATATAATGTAATATGTTAGTTGTAAAATCCACTTAATCTTGTTGTACCTAATTTCAAAAAATATGAATGATATATATCAACTTAATAAATACAAAAAAGGCTTCAATACAAGTGCTAAATATATGATAAAATAGACAAGAGGTAAGCTAGAGAAAGCTAGCTCAACTCACCAATGACTAAGAAATAAATTTATCACAAAAGGCAAGGCTGAAACAAAATATTTCTGCAGTGAATTTGTCAGCCTTATGTCTGTATCAAATCAATCTTAACAACAGAAAAATCAGACACTAGAAACCATCTCTAACTAGCCCAAGAGGTGCGCTAGGCTTAGTAGAGAGTTAGGGTAAAGTTAGGGCTAAATCCCAGGGTTAGTTTAGGAGTTATTAAGCATTAGAAGGTTAGTTTTATGTAGCCATAATGACTATAGGTTATTTTTGTAATAGAAGGAAGAAGTTGTGGTTGAAAGGGGACACCTCAATCAGGCAAGGGAGCCAAAGGCTCAAGCAACACTTTCCCAAAGAGACAACTTTAAAACTTGAAATTTGTACATTTACCAAGGCAGGAATTTATTTCTCCAATGCAACAAGTAAATGACTAGTGCCTTCAATAATTGGATTAATGGAGTCAAACAAATAATTATCTAGAGGTACTACCTCATTGGGGGTGTAAATACTCTTACTCCCCAAGTCACGTATCTCTATCTAGGGTTTAGGCTAAGAGGGTGTGTGTCGTTATACTTCTCTTATTAAAACCTTGTTAAACCAATAACATGTAAGCATAAAATGATGGATAATGTTAAGTGATTGAATAGATCTACAAATATAATCACCACAAATACTGAAGAGACAATAGATCCACAAAGAAAGATAGAAGAAGCCACACTTTATTATTACCAAACCCTTGAGGTAGGGAAACACCATACAATGGATCCTATTATGGAAGGGATCCTCTCCTGTTCACTTGCCTCTTCGAGGGGGCATCCTCCTATTGAGCTACCGCTCCAAATACAATAATTCTCTCCATATCCCATTACATTGCTTGAACCTATTTATATAATTATACCATCACCTAAGAACATTCTAGAGGATGAATCTTCTAGAAGTAGAATATTCTAAGAATTCCTCTTACATTTATTATATCTAACTACCCATTTATTATATATCTAACTACCATAGTGGGCCTTATTTAATAATATAGTCGACCTAGTCCACCTTACATTGAATGGCCTCCACTGTTATTACTATGGTCCCTTTGGCCCCCCACTACTACCTCTCTAGCTACCTAATAGATACTAAGGTGGGGGTGTATTCCCTTATACTTCCCACCTAGATCTAGAAAATAACCTTAACTTGAACAACAAATGATAGCACAATGTAAAAACACTTACTAGTTTAACAAAAAAGCTAAGACAAAGCACCATGATAGCTATATAGAATCCTTCCAAAGATAGTTCATCACTTCCATCAACCAATAACAAAATATATAGCCATATACAAGAGAAAAAGAGAGACAAATAGCCAAATATAGCAAAACTTTCAATCCAATACTTCTCCAAATGGGAGAGCTATGTTTTTTAAATGAGATCTTATGATCTATAGTTATACAAAATGTGTCCAAAATAGTTTTTCCACATAATTTTGGGGTATACCACAAGACTAGGTGTCAATAGCCCTAATCTTTCCCCTTTACACAAATAATATTAAACAAATCACTTAAAATTTACTTTTACACAAAAATAAACCCTAACTTAAGGTGATGTCACCCCTTTAGGGGACATTTTGACATAGGAGCAAGTCATTGGTGTTGGAGGAGTGTAGTTAGGATTCCAAAAGCCACATGTCAATAATCCAAGTCATTTTCTTCATGGTCAAATTCTCATTCTCCTCAAAACATCTTTGTGCCAATGAATGATAAATTCACCACCAAACCCTAGCCCTCCTAGGTGATGTCATGCATCCAAAGGTGATGGTTTTCCTCTCCTAGGAAAAACATTCAACATGTAAGGGATAGGTTATGTCGTCCATACTATATTCTAGGACTTTAAATCTATGTCTCTTTCATCCTTCATGCTGGCACTTGGCATTCACCTATGGGATTCAAGCTCCATGGAAGCCCAAACTAGGCTTGTTCCTCCAAAAGTGTACACCAACTAGGTCCTCCAAAGACAAATAAACTTTCCCTCCAAGGATCTCAATTAAAAATATCATGATAAGTAAATCAAGTCAATAAATGAGCCACCTAAGCATCTGTATCAAATATTACCCTGTCAAACAACTAAATTCTCAAAAGACATTATGCGACTTTTCAAGATTGGATATGGGAGGGTTGACGAAGTGTCCTATTGGGTAGATATTTCCTATGTCAAGGAGTGTTTCCAAAGTGATTCCTCTCTAATCCATTTAAATTGAATGAAGTGGTTAAGGATCAAAACTCAATGGGAATGGGGTTCATGACACACAAGGGTTTGTAGTGTCTCATTCACGGGTGCCTTTGTAAAGGGTGTGTGTCACCTTCGTTTGCAATGAAATTTTTCCAAGCCCGTCATTTTTCCATTCTTTGTTTATTTTATGTTTAAGGAAAAGTTGAAGGCCATTGTCGTAGCATGGTGTCTAGATAATGACAATGTCACTCATAAATACCTAGTGGAAATGAGAAGGTTGGCTCATGATGAGACCCCCTTTCTGAAAATCTATGACCTCTGTGGTGGTGAGAAGGGTCTCCATCTATGCAAGTGGATATTGTTGGTCATGTAATCCGTCAACACTTCATATCTTCAATCTGAGGGCCTCGAGACATAATCTCATTAGTTATCCACAAAATGAGGATAACAAGTCTCTTATTTATATGTAATAAAATGAGTTTCTTATTTCATTGCATTGTCGAATGTTGTAAAATGTTGTGTTCTCGAATAATTAATATGTGGATGATTTACGTTGTTAAACATAAAAGAGGTTTAATTTGTTGGATAACACATTAATGCAATCATTGTATGGAAATGAAATAACATAAATATAAAACAACATTATTATAAAAAATATTTGATTTTGAAATAATTAATCGAAATTTGTAAAAAACAAAAAATTATAATATATACATATCAATGCACTATATTCTTTTAAACTCAGTAGATAGTGAGTGCCATAATATAGACATCGGTGCAATTTTACAAGTCATATGCATCTATACATATTAATTATAATAATGCATCAGTACATACTATTAATAAAATGCATCATTCTGCAAACAATATAACGTACAATAATATTTATCGTTTCAAAATTGTACGATGCTCATGTTTAAAATAACAAATGGGACACTAGAAATAATTTTTATGCCAATGCATTACATTTATTATATGCACCATGATTATAAATAACATTTACACGTTTTTTCCTTTACTATAGTATATGCACCAGTGCATACTAAAAATAATGGTGCCGACATATCAATCTAATTACAAAAGAACTGGGGCACATGCTATATTAAATGCACTGGATCTTAAGATAGCATGATCACACAAGGGATAAGTATAACTTAATCACACTATGGAGGAAAAATCCTAAATCACATTGATGCATCATATCAAAACAATGTGGAACTAATGCATAGTATTTATAAGAGAATCAATGCACAATAGTTATAAACACACCAGGGCATTTTTTTATTATATTAAGATCTAGGGAATTTTTATTATATTAATGTATTGGTACATTTTATTATAATAATGTATCTGTGTGTGTTTTTCAATACCACACCACAAGAACAACATCGAGAAAAAAAATCTCCATTACAACCTTCACCTGCTCGTTTTTTTTTATATATATGGAACATTCGCTAAAACCTATGAAACCGATAGAGAAGGTTTTAGTGGAGGTTTTTTTTTAAATTTTGCCAAATTTTGTAACACTAAAAACCTCTACTGGAAGGTATTCTCCTTGTATTTTCCCCTTATGGTATTTCTCATTGGCTTACTAGCCCCATCGATGCACCCTTGCAACATGTCTCGTCACCTAATGTAACTTCAGTTGCCTCTATTACTCACTCTTCCCCAAAGAATGACAATATCCCTCTTCCTAAAATGCCAGGTGGAAAATCAAAGAAATCTATTCAGGGCCAAAGATTTGATTCATCTCAGTACACTTTTTCACAGTCAAAAGTACAACCCATGAAAACATATTATGAGGGAAGAAGAGATACTTATTTTAAGGATATGTACCTTGAAATTTTATAGCTTCATGTTTTTGAAAATTCTTATTTTCTAGATATTAAAGACATGGTTTACGAGATGAAAATGATTATATGATATTTAATTTTGGAACTTAAAATATCATATATTTATATTAAGTGAGTGTTGATAGGCAAAATTGACCGCTCGTCAACTAGAAGAGTGAATCCGGTCCGGGGTTGTCTAATTAACCCAAGCCGTTTAGATTAATTCACTCTGACAGGTTTAATGGCTCTGTTGACTAATATAAAGTCCTAAAGGAAACAAAAAATAAATAAAAGAAACAAAATAACTCACTAATAACTAATCACTGGAATATATATGTACATCTAAATAATATTTACATGATAATTCTAATTATCTAATTCATATATACAAAATATATAAATAATGAGTTTTAATTTGAACTCACAAAAATCGAATGTAAAATAGTTCTTTTAATGAAGGTAAATAAAGAAAGCAAAAGTACTATTTGTTTTTGGTTTGTTTTTTAATTTATATGCATTCACAAGATTAAATATTAAACTACTTAATTTAAACATAAAGATATAGACAACGAAAATTATACTATATATAAGAACCTCTATAATAAGCAAGCAAATGAAATAAAAGAACAAACTAACCTATTAATCACTTGAGGAGTATGTGTCCAACTATTTGCGTAAATCGTGCATCAATCCATCCACGAGATAAATTTGTTGTGCATCTTCACACTGTTTGGTACAAAAGCTAAATTGTGCATTGACTGGTGTATTTAATTGATAAAACAATAGGACGCAAGATAATTACAGTGATATAAAAGACTACAAGTGATAACACATGAGATAGATCCTATGGTTACAGCGTGCATTTAATCAATCAACATATTTAAGGTAAACCTCATAACATGAATTGAAATATCATTCAATTATTTTGATAAAACTAAAGCATAAAATCAAGAACCATAAACGAAAGCTATCTTGACAACAAAACAATCTGCGAAGATGAAAGCTATCTGCAATCATTCAATTACCAAGATAAACAAATTATAGATCACAACAACATTCACAGATGACTAAAGCATAAAGTAAATATTTGTTATGTCTAAATTTGAGTATAGGCTATTCACAATAAGCCCCTGGCCAAGATGCCTCTGAATACAAAATGATGGGTTTATAAAGGCCTCAGAAAAGATAATTGTTTCTGTTCCTGAGATCAAATATTATTTCAAAAATAAAGGGGGATGCAACCACCCTGATCCCACTAAATCATCCAAAACTAACAACAATTCATTTATGTTCATACAAAATGCATCAAAGATATGACTGCAAGGTCTCAAGGATGCCTCAGATCAATTTGTAATCATGGATCCCTGAATATCCTGAAAGAAAAAGGAAAATAGAACGATTTTAGATACATTTTCAACCACTACTTTGCACAATTTGAATTATCATAACTGGCTACAGAATCTTGTGATTCTGTAGCTAGTTATTTTAGTATATGAAATCCAATTTATTGTAAAATAAAACAATCTAATTTTAACAAATAATCTTATTTTAAGATGAAGAGTCATACCTCCAACTATGAAATCAAAAAGTATTAGGCAACCTTGGAATTCACAATCGTTGTTGCAGCCTCCACGTTTTTAAATACTACATTGTTTGTTGTCTTTATACGTTTTTCTTTTCCTTGAATAATAGATTCGAGTTTATGTTTTTCACTCGTTAAGACATCGATCTAATACTTTAAAGCCTTAACCCGTGACTGTAGGATATCAGTATAATATCTATCAATCCATGATAGACAGACTTCACATTTTGACTGTGCAATGGTTGCATGGGAACAAACTTGGTTGTGAACCGGAGCACCTTCCATACTAATAGTGGATTCATTAACCAATTTGACACCAGGAAACTCTGGATTGTTTTTAAGACAGGGAGGTAAATTGTCAAAAAAATTGTAGGGCCGATCAAGGTGTGGCTCGAATGAATGAAGGTATTATACAGTGAGGAACCTATCGATTTTAGAGTTGGAACTCTCATGGACTTTGATCATACTGATTGAACTCGAATGAGAGTTCGAATTGTTACAAAGCCTCCTAGAAATTAGCCTCCTGACTCTCTTTTTCTTAAAATTTATATCAATATTGCTCTTAGATCTCTTTCCTGTATGTTTCTTTAAATTTTTAACATAGTCATTTGGATATATAATCTATTGATAGACCTGTTCAATAACCTTTGGATTGATCAAGGGTTTGTTGTAAGGGGGTGAGACACAAGTCTGGGGAGGTGAGAGAGACATTGTAGGGTGGACAAGGGTCTCCTCAACCATGATTTTATCTACCTCCTCCACATCAGGGTTACCATATCCATTTCGGATTATGAATGAATCCCAACTGTCATTCTGTAACTCTAATTGATGCATAAGAAAGATTTTAATTAGGCCGTGATGGAAGAGGCTACAGTCTAACCGTTGTTTTTTGTATCTTTTGCCCATTTTATAAAGACTCCTTAGTAAGTAATATAGCATGTTCAAAAGAAAGTCCATAAAAATCATAAGCAGATGCAAATGGTACAAAAACACAAGCCCGAAACATCCCTCACTGGTAACAAATTGCTTTACTACAGCAAGCAGATAGTGCCATCGAGATTTTAGGAAGGAAATGGGCATACCTTTATCAAACCCTTTTATTTTTCGAGATGTAAACAACAGGCTCCAAGGAACTTCTTCCACTTTTGCATTTTTAAACCACCTTTGACCGCTTCCAGGTAGCCCTGTAGCTCGACTCATGAAATCCTCTGTAACCTCCAATTGTACATCACCCACATTCACTCTGCACCCATCAAAGGAGAAAGCAAATTCCTGGGCACCCTGTAAATTGAAACCCTGAAACTTCCTAATGAAAACGAGCCAGCCACTTCTCTCCAAATCTTCTCTAGCATCATCATATAAGAGCAGAGTTTGAATGCCATTTGGTTCAACTCTCACAACAGGAGCCATGATGGATGAAAGGGTAACGAATCAAACACAGCACACAAAGAGGGCTTGCAAGACAATCCAGAGCCATAACCCAAGCCGTGAAATTTCAACAGTGAACGGTGTATAAACTCATAACGACTGGATGGGTGTTTAATTGAAGTGCATGCGAAGAGGGTTTGCAAAGACCAAGGCCAGTCTTGGGAATGATGTATGCATGCAAATCGTAACACCACCTTTGCATCTAGTATGAGTCTAGGACCAAAGCATTAAAATGAAAATAAGTGCGCACATCGTGGGTTCTATCACAAGGTTTGGGTAAGTCAAGAATCAAAGGTTTAGCAAAAGAAATGTATAGCCGAGAATCAAACAAAATCATACCAAGATCAAATCGTAGGGGTCCTTTGTTTATATAACCATCAATCTCTAAGAATGCTTGGTGTTGAAAGGATCGAAATAAAGAGAATAACTCTTCATGGAAAGGAACCAAACTTCATTAATAAATTGTATGAACAATTTTCCTTTGACAAATTTTAAAACAGAAAGATAACATAGTCACAAATTTTCATGCTTCGTATTCATGCTTCCAGTCATGAACGAAGCATGAAAGAAAATAATAAGAAAAAGTGACAACTTACAACTGTCGTTTCAAAAATTGTGTCATGAAGAGTAATAAAAATAAATGACTCCAGTTAGGCAGCTATGTAGATCAATTAATTGATATAAAAAGTTAACAAACATGTTGAGTGGCCAACAATGGCGACATGCTGGGAGAAGTAGTTATCTCTGCAATACAAACTAGTTCAGGTTAGAGAATTCTAAAAAACTTCATATCGGAGAACAACTAAAACGTTGTTTGAACAACTTTAAAAAGAACAAGATGCAGCCCAGTTTCAGATACCTTTCATTTAAAAGAATGAAATCTGGTGACAAAATTAACAAAAGAAGGCCACGATGTTAAGTTAATATCTCCAATACTGTTGACAGGGCCACTGCTGCTAGCAGGCATCCATAGCCTCGACAAGGATGTCAATTAACCTACTCTGACGTCTGTATCCTACCTAAGAAATTTCAAATCAAAATGAAGGATGCTTATGGCCAAAACAAGGTTTATACCTGAGAATTTTCTTTTACCTGACATTGTTTCGTTGCCAGTGGGCTTGTTCAGTACCCCGACGAAGTTATCTTGGCATCATGCATGCATTTACCCGCTGCCAGCAGACCTGTTCAGTGTCTTGATGGGTTTTCAACACTTCCCACAACTCTTTGAGAGTTTATTCACATTCTGATATAGTTTTAAAGATATTCAATAAAGCGGGGTGACGCTGAAAATTCCATCTTTTTAACATAACTTAATATTTCCATAGGCCTTTAAATTTTTCTAGCAAACCTTCATCAATATCTGAAAAACAGTTCATGATAGAACTAATTTTCAAGGACAGGGAGACATCATTGAGTTTCTTTCTTAAAGAGCAGGGACAACGTAAAGAGACCTTTTAAAGATATTCGTGAATACTTTCAAGTGCAGATTGAAACCGAGGAATCAACTTTCAGACAAAATGACACCTTTAATGAGCCTACAATTTCAGAGAAGGACAACAATAGATGTTTCGACAGCCTTTGACAACTAGTTTCGTGATGAAGCATTCATTTTCTCTTTGTCTGAGATAGACTGTAATACAGGGATGTTTGACTCAAAAGGACTGATGAACTAAAATGAAAACAAAACAAAACAACAAAGAAAAATTCGAAAGCAAAGAAATCCAAACAAAAAAATATGTACAGAAGGTGTATCGGAGAGTCGTATGGTAAAATACCTTTTGAGAGCTTGTCCATTCACTGGAAAGGTGTCTAGCTATCCCTCTAAATTCTAGAGGCGGAAAGAACTGGGACCTAGTTTTTCAACAATTAAAAATGGTCCCAACCACAGGTTTTGAAACTTAGTATGCTCTCCTTTCCCCTCATGAGGTTTGTCCCATTTAAGGACAAGATCACCTACCTCAAAATTTATGTCTAAGGTAGAATTGGAATCAAACCAGTTTTTGACAACGAGTTGATGTTGATCCAATTTTCGTTTTGCTTGAGCCCTTACTTCTTCTAACTTGAGCAAAGCGTTAATTCGACTTTCCAAGGGAGGACAATCTTCTTCTTTCACCTTCTATGATAATTGTAGAGATGGGAGAAGGACATGCGGTGGAAGAATCACTTCCCTACCGTAAACAAGAAAAAAGGGGGGAATTACCAACAACAGTTTTAGGAGTTACCCTATTAGCCCAGATTGCATTAAATAGTGCATTATGCCAGTTTTTGTGGTTTTCAGAGACCGTTCTCTTAATTATCTTGATCAGGTTTTTAGTAGTTGATTCCGCCAAACCATTTCCTTGGGAGTAATAGCTGGCAAAGTATTTTAATTTTATTCCTTTTTCTAAAGAGAAATCACTCATTTCGAGAGATGAAAAATATGAAGCATTATCAAATACTAGGCATTCAGGAATACCGAAATGAGTGATAATATTTGAATTCAGGAAGGTTATTACCTGGCTGTTGTTTACAACTTTTAATGGCACAACCTCAGACCATCTGGTGAAATAATCTGTGGTTGTTATGATGTATTTGTGCTGCTGCGAGGATGTCCCATTGTTGGAAAGGGAAATCCACCGAGACAGGTTGCAGCGGGAATGTGGGTTTTTGTACTCATCCAGATGCCTTTTGACAGATTACACACTTGCGGCATAAGGCATGGGCATTTTTGAAAAGAGTAGGCTAGTAGTACCCTTCTCTTAATACATTGTGGGTAGTTGTGTCTCCACCGAAATGCCCACCAGCTTCCCCTGCATGTAATTCCAATAAGACTTTATCTGCTTCATCTTTTTCTAGACAACACATAAGTATTCCATCGAAATTTTGGCAAAATAGAATATCATTTACCAGCTGAAAAGAAGCATATTTTAATCTTAGTGCTCTCCTCATTTTTGGATCAAGGTGACGGGGAGCTGATCCATGTATAAGATAAAACTTGATGTCATCATACCAAGGACTAGTAAGGTTTTGTGCGCAACATATTTGATTTTGATTGTGTTGATCTTGAATTAACATATCAGTTTCATTTTGTTGTCCTATATCTGAATTAAAAACCAATTTACATAAACCTTGGCCTCTAACAATTTGTGCTGGGGTAATTTCTATGTCATATTCTTGTAAGGAGGTGACCCATTTCGCCCTTTTTTCACCCAGTTCTTTCTGTACTAACAAATTTCTGACAACAGGGTAAGGGACAATGATTTTCATCCTAGATTTCAGTAGATAAGATCGAAAGTGTTTTACTGCTTTAAAAATAGCATAAGCTTGTTGATCCACTGCTGGGTAATTAAGTTCTGCTCCCTTAAAGGCTAAGCTCATAAAGGCAATTGGGACTTCGTTGTTTTCAACATTCTTTTGGGTTAGGACAACAACATAAGACCAATCAGAGGCAAACGTGTAGAGAGTGAAATCTCACAAAAAATCAGGGCTCATTAGAGAAGGAGCATCTACTACAGCCTTTTTTATTGAGTCAAAATCTTGACTTGCTAGAGGTCCCCAATGGTACTTTACATCCTTTTTTATTAAATTTTGTAACAGTCTGACCATTTCTGAAAAGTTGTTGACGAACCTTCTAACAAAGTTTATCCGACCTAAGAAAGATTGCATGGACCTTTTGGAAGAGGGAGGGGGTAGTTTTGAAATGACTTGGGTCCTTTTAGGGTCAATAATCATCCCTTCATTTGATACAATGAAACTGAGGATTTTTCCTTGTTCTACTGCAAAAACAGATTTTTAGGATTTAAAGAAATACCATACTTACAATATCGTTGTAGAACAGATCTTAGATGAGCTAGATGATCTCCTTTATTCTTTGAGAATACAGTGACATCATCTAGATAAACTACTATATATTGATTTATTAAGCCATGGAAAGAAATATCCATCGCTCTCTGAAAGGTGGCACCGACATTTATAAGCCCAAAGGGCATTTTCCTATAAGCGTAGGTACCCCATGGAGTACAGAAAGTGGTTTTGAGCTGGTCTGGGGGAGACATAAGGACTTGGTTAGACCATGAAAAACCATCCAGTAGCGATAATCTTTCAGAACCAGATACTTGTTGAAGGATCTATTCCATGGGAGGAACAGGGTAGTTGTCTTTATCAGACGCTCGGTTTAAATTTCAGAAATCGACACATAGTCGGATTTCACCACTCTTCTTCCTTATAGGGACAAGATTACAGATCCACTATGTATGTCTTACTGGGAAGATTATTTTAGCATTCAAGAGTTTGTTTAATTCTTTCTTGACTGTTGGTTCAAGTTTTGGGTGCATCTTTCTTAACTTCTATTGAAAAGGTTGGGTCTGGGGTTTCATGGGAATAATGTGTTGTATGATGTTAGGATCAAAGGTCTTTAGATCGTCGTATTTTCAAGCAAAGACATCTTTAAATTCCTTAAACAACTTAATAAATGTTGTATTTTCTTTCTCTGAACATCCCATTCCCAAATTGATGCACTACGAGTTATCTTTAGCTCCTAAATTTACTTTTTCATGTGTCAAGGAAGAACTATTCGTTTTACAATTCACTGATTTTATCAATTTATCATGAAGATCATAAAAATTTTCTAATCTAACCACAGATTTTGGGATAGAGTTTACCATATCTGATGTGGACTCCAGGGATCTTGGATATGGTATTACGGTAAAATTGGGAAGGTCTTTGTCGTGAGTACCTTCGTCGATAATTGCGCCTTGGAAAGTTTCTTCCATGTGAAAAAAACTGATGATCTATTGATCGTCATCAAAGACTCTCCAATTTGTGATGTTGTCCGGGACGGATGGTCTGAACAACAACTCGACGGAAAACGCATTTGAAGAAAGGCCTTCTGCAGGAAAAAATTTAGAGGTGACATTAGCTAACAAATCAACGTCAGAATTATTCGATCTCAGAATAGAATTAATGTTAAACACAAAAAATTTGTTCATTAAATTCCATACCTCAGTTTGATAGCTTTTCAAGTGTGGAGATAAACAGTGAATAGAGTTTTTTACTTTTCTAACCACAATTTATGAATCACCAAAGACTGTCAAATTTTGAATCCTCAAATCTAGTTATTTTCTGAGACCTTGCAGGAGTGCCTCATATTCGGCTATATTGTTTGTGCATTCAAATTCTAAGCGGAAGGCGATCAAAGTTTTGTTACCTGCTGGATCAATGAGCACACACCCTGCACCATCACCTTCCTTAGATTTAGATCCATCAAAGTAAAGAGACCAGATTTGATTTTCGTCAGGTGCATGTGACCATTGAGAGAGGGTTGTTGACTGTGTTCATGTCATAATTTCAGACTATTGTTCCGAGTCAGTAATGGTATAAGTTTCAGCCATGAAATTGCCAAAAAAAGTGTCCATCCCCTGTATTTCAGGTGAATTGGTGGAAGTAGTGAATGGTTCATTAGGATCATTTAAATCGGTTACCGTGAACTTAAGATAATGCTCATGATTGACCTTGATTCTGTTAGGATTTCCATTCTCGGGCAGCCACAAGTGATACCAATCTGTCGCAAAATAACCATGCAGTTTTTCGGACCAATCTCTACTTAAAAACAAGACATATACTTCGGGGATATAAAGGACAATAATATCAATAACTTGATGGACTTTAGGACTAGATGATAATCTGATAAGAACATTTTTTAATTCACCTATTACTTTAACACTAGTTCGATCAAGCTGAATAATTTTCAAGATGGAAGGTTGAACTTTGGCATTAATTTTTTTGGCAGACAGACCAAGGCATTACGTTTGATGATGCACCTGAATCTACCATACAATTATGTACATTCCTATTGAAAATTTCAAAAGTCAACAAAAAGGGTGGGACATTTATGCGAGTATTAACAAAAGAAGTTTGTTGTTTTTTAGTCGCAGCCCCTAAATCTAGTTTATCTACATTTGTTACACTTTTTACAGCAAGGTCTCTTTTATCAGAAGACTCTAGCGTCGTTTTAATGGAGACCTTTTGAGGTGTTTTGGGGTTGTTTTCAGCAACTTTGTTGTTGTTTGGATTGTTGTTTTCACTGTTTTCTGCAATATTTTGCAACATCTTTTGCAGAAGAAAAGGGAATTTCAATAATTTGTAAACATAAATATTAGCTCTAAGTTTTTTGAGATCCTCAATCAAATCATACTCTAAACTTGGAGCTGCTGAATTCTGTTTAGTTTCAATTGGTTTAGACTGTTTTTGAGGTGCATTAGTTCCGATTTCAAAAGAAGATTTATTTGTTGTCTTGCTCCTAGTATTGTAAGGATGCACTGTTTCGAAATTAGCTTGAAAAATTCTATCTGAGAAATGCCCGAAAATGTTGGGAGAGGATTCGTACTCTTCCACTATCTCTTGTTCAGCCACATATTCGGGAATCTTGGGAGGAATCAAGTTATCATGTGCCTCTAGAATTGTTTGAATAGAAAACTGTAAGCTTTCTAGATTCAGGCTTTCAGGCTTTCAGAATTTGAGTTAGGTCGGTTTGTGGGAAAAGGATTTCTAAAAGGGGGTTTGTAAGGCCCTTTTCTTGAAGAAGCTTCTTCAGCTGATCTTCTCAAATCTATAACCTGATTAGACAACTTCTAAACGACCTTCTATAAACTTTCTAGATCCGAACCATCTGATTGGGTTTTGTTTTGGGGAGGTCTAGGAAGAATTTCGATTTTCTTCTTGGAGGATGAAGTAGTCTCTGCCTCGTTACAAATATTATCTTTTAGACAGAGAATATCTTTCTTGATTTGAATCGCCTCTTCGAAGGCTTCTAAAAAAGTGTCTTTCTTAGACCTTTTTACCCAAATTGCTATGTTTTGGTGTAGGGCTTTCATTTAGTATGCGACGATAAGATTTTCAGCAGACATTGAGTCCGTGGGGATTCGATTCTTTAATGTTAGGAACCTTTGATTAAAGTCTTTTATCTTTTCTTTGGGGTTCATCTTTAAATAAGAGAGTTCCATGACTAGAACTTCAAGGGATTTGTCGTCTCAAAATTTCTCAAGGAAACATGATTCGAATCTATCCCAAGACACAATGGTGTGGGGTTGTTGGGCAAAGTACCAGGTAGAAGCATTGCCTTCAAAGGTGTATGGAAAAAGTCTACATACTACGTCTTTGTGTTCAACACTACAGAGCCTAATGGCTAGCATGAATTTTTTAATATGATCCTCAACAATCTGCTTAGAATCTGGGTCAAATTTAGGGAGCCATTTCTCTGGATGTTTAGGTAAAGGATGTTGGGGCCTAGGTATGGCCATTGCATCTTGATCGAGCCAAGGTCTGGCGAGATTGTTCGGATTGGACATAAGTGTGGGTGGTGTCGAAGACTGAGATGAAGAACTGCCTTCGTCTGATGAATCTTATCCAGAAGAAGAAGGAGATGAAGGGGGTGGTGATGGTGGAATATCAGATCCTCCTACTGCAGGAGTGAGGATGTGATCTGGATCTGTAGGGTTGAGGGTAAAATCAGTTCCTTCAAGTTTCTCCCTAATATCAAAGAAGTCTAATGGTTGATTCAAAGGTTGACCTGGTTTTCTGATACGGGCCATAGCACCGTGCATCCTTAGGAGGGATTGACGAAACATTTCTTATACATTGGCCCCTTGGGGGTTTGGGGTTACTGGTTCAACGGTAATCCGTGGATTGTTGTTTGATGTGGTTGTTGTTTGAGGGAAAGTGTTGTCTTCAAAGCAACTTTTTGTTACTATAGGTGAGCGGGTAGGTGGGGAAAGAGTCTTGCGACCTCCACATGCCATCAATAGTATTCAGGCCCTCCTTCTGGCGCCATTTGTTGACAGGAAAAATTGACCACTCATCAACAGGAAGAGTGAATCCGGTCCAGGGTTGTCTAATTAACCCAAGTCGTTTGGATTAATTCACTCTAACGGGTTTAACTGTTCTGTTGGCCAATCTAAAGTCCTAAAGGAAACGAAAAATAAATAAAATAAATGAAATAACTCACTAATTACTAATCACTGGAGTATATATGTACATCTAAATAATATTTACATGATAATTCTAATTATCTAATTCATATATACAAAATATAAAAATAATGAGTTTTAATCTGAACTCATAAAAATTGAATGTAAAATAGTTCTTTTAATGAAGGTAAATAAAGAAAGCAAAAGTACTATTTGATTTTGGTTTGTTTTTTAATTTATATGCATTCACAAGATTAAATATTAAACTACTTAATTTAAACAGAAAGATATAGAAAACGAAAATTATACTATATATAAGAAATTCTATAATAAGCAAGCAAATGAAATAAAAGAACAAACTAACCTATTAATCACTTGAGGAGTATGTGTCCAACTATTTGCGTAAATCATGCATAAGTCCATCCACGAGATAAATCTGTTGTGCATCTTCACACTGTTTGGTACAAAAGCTAAATTGTTCATTGACTGGTGTATTTAATTGATTAAACAAAAGGACGCAAGATAATTACAGTGATATAATAGACTACAAGCGATAACACATGAGATAAATCCTACGGTTACAGCTTGCATTTAATCAATCAACATATTTAAGGTAAACCTCATAACATGAATTGAAATATCATTCAATTGTTTTGATAAAACTGAAGCATAAAATCATGAACCATAAAGGAAAGCTATATTGACAACAAAACAATCTGCGAAGACGAAATCTATTTGCAGTCATTCAATTACCAAGATAAACAAATTATAGATCACAACAACATTCACATATGACTAAAGCATAAAGAAAATATTTGTTATGTCTAAATTTGAGTATAAGCTGTTCACAATAATCCCCAGGCCAAGATTCCTCTGATTACAAAATGATGGGTTTATAAAGGCCTTAGAAAAGATAACTATTTATGTTCCTGAGATCAAATATTTATTTCAAAAATAAAGGGGGATGCAACCACCCTGATCCTACTAAATCATCCAAAATTAACAACAATTCATTTATGTTCATACAAAATGCATCAAAGATATGACTGCAAGGTCTCAAGGATGCCTCAGATCAATTTGTAATCATGTATCCCTGAATATCCTGAAAGAAAAAAAAATAGAACAATTTTAGATACATTTTCAACCACTACTTTACACAATTCGAATTAACATAACTGGCTACAAAATCTTGTGATTTTGTAGCTAGTTATTTTAGTAAATGAAATCCAATTTATTGTAAAATAAAGCAATCTAATTTTAACAAATAATCCTATTTTAAGATGAAGAATCATACCTCCAACTATGAAATCAAATCGCATCAGGCAACCTTGGAATTCACAATGGTTGTTGCAGCCTCCACGTTTTTAAATACTACATTGCCTGTTGTCTTTATACATTTTTCTTTGCCTTGAATAAAATATTTGAGTCTATGGTTTTCGCTCGTTAAGACATCGATCTAATCCTTTAAAGCCTTATCCCGTGACTGTAGGATAGGGATATCAGTATAATATCTATCAATCCATGATAGACAGACTCCACATTTTGACTGTGCAACGGTTGCATGGGAACAAACTTGGTTGTGAACTGGAGCACCATCCATACTGATAGTGGTTTCATTAACCAATTTGACACCAGGAAACTCTATATTGTTTTTAAGACAGGGAGGTAAATTGTCAACAAAATTGTAGGGTTGATCAAGGTGTGGCTTGAATGAATGAAGGTCTTCTGCAATGAGGAACCTATCAATTTCAGAGTCCGAACTGTCATGGACTTCGATCATATTGATCGAAATCGAATGAGAGTTCGACTTGTTACGAAGCCTCCTAGAAATTAGCCTCTCGGCTCTCTTGTTCTCAAAATTTATATCAATATTGCTCTTAGATCTCTTTCCTGTAGGTTTCTTTAAATTTTTAACACAGTCGTTTGGATGTATAATCTGGTGACAGGCCTGTTCAAAAACCTTTGGATTGATCAAGGGTTTTCTATAAGGGAGTGAGACACAGGTCTGGGGAGGTGAGAGAGATGTCATAGGGTGGACAATGGTCTCCTCAACCATGAGTTTATATACCTCCTCCACATCAAGGTTACCATAGCCGTTTCAGGTTATGAATGAAGCCCAACTGTCATTCTGTAACTCTAATTGATGCATAAGCAAGATTTTAATTAGGTCGCAATGGAAGAGGCTAGAGTCTGACCATTGTTTTTGTATCTTTTGCCCATTTTATAAAGACTCCCCAGTAAGTAATACAGCATGTTTAAAGGAAAGCCCATAAAAATCATAAGAAGATGCAAATGGTACAAAAACACAAGCCCGAAACATCCCTCACAGGTAACAAATTGCTTTACTACAGTGAAAAAATCTTGCCACCGAGCTTTTAGGAAGGAAATGGGCATACATTTATCACACCCTTTTATTTTCCAAGATGTAAACAACAGGATCCAATGAATTTCTTCCACTTTTTCATTTTTAATCCACCTTTGACCGCTTGTTGGTAGCCCTGTAGCTCGACTCAGGAAATCCTCTGTAACCTCCAGTTGTACATCACCCACCTTCGCTCTGCACCCATCAAAGGACCAAGTGAATTCCTAGGCAACTTGTAAATTGAAACCCTGAAACTTCCTAATGAAAACGAGCCAACCACTTCTCTCCAAATCTTCTCTAGCATCGTCATATAAGAGTAGAGTTTGAATGTCGTTTGGTTCAACTCTCACAATAGGAGCCATGATGGATGAAAGGGTAACGAATCAGACACAACACACAGAGAGGGTTTGGAAGACAGTCCAGAGCCATAACCCGAGCCCGTGAAATTTCAACAGTGAACGGTGTATAAACTCATAACGATTGGATGGGTGTTTAATTGAAATGCATGCGAAGAGGGTTTGCAAAGCCCAAGGCCAGTATTGGGAATGATGTCTACCTGCAAATCTTAATGCCACCTTTGCATCTAGTATGAGTCTAGGACCAAAGCATTAAAATGAAAATAAGTGTGTGCATCATGGGTTCTATCACAAGGTTTGGGTAAGTCAAAAATCAAAGGTTTAGAAAAAGAAACGTATAGCCAAGAATCAAACAAAATCATACTAATATCAAATTGTAGGGGTCCTTTGTTTATATAACCATCAATCTCCAAGCATGCTTGGTGTTGAAAGGATTGAAATAAAGAGAGTAACTCTTCATGGCAAGGAACCAAACTTCATTAATAAACGGTATGAACAATTTTCCTTTGACGAAATTTTAAAACAGAAAGATAACACAATCGCAAATTTCCATGCTTCGTATTCATGCTTCCAGTCATGAACGAAGCATGAAAGAAAATAATAAGAAAAAGTGACAACTTACAACTGTTGTTTCAAAAATTGTGTCATGAAAAGTAATAAAAATAAATTACTCAAGTTAGGAAGCTACGTAGATCAATTAATTGATATAAAAAGTTAACACACATGTTGAGCTGCCAACAAGGAGGTACAAGTGTTTTGATGATGATTATGACTATGATGATTGACTTATTAAGTTATGTTTTCTGCTATATATGCTTATTATTTTTATTATTGGAGTTACAACAATGCGTTTGATGTGTAATAAAATTTAAAAATAGTCTAGTTGGGACCCACCAACTTTTGTTTAAAATATCAAAAAAAAAATCGTGACCATTACCATAAAATATTTTTATTGTCTCACAAAATTAAAATTTAATTTAATTAAAAGGTAGTTGGCCTACCAAACTTCTTTGTGCCAAGATAGAAGAGGAGAGAATCCATGAATGGAAGGGGGATACAATTTGGTGTGAAGGTATGCCTAATATTTGAAAGTGATTTTAGAATTCTTATTCATTTCCATTATGAGTTTCTACATAACTAAATTGTTTTGTTGACAACAAGGATATCTTGAAAAGTGGCAAAGAACGATTGAGCGACATTTTCCTGTGGTGTTCTTCAAGTTTATTTATTTACCCTGTAATTTGTTTTCACTTTTAGAATTCCATACCTAATTCAGTGCTAATTAGTGTTAATTTCATAGATTTTGATGAAGATATTTATGTCTCTTGAAGTGATTCAGATCAAATCTTGAACTATTATGCCTCTCTTTTTTTGGCACTAGTTTCCTTTGTATGTATGTTATTACATATTTGGCTTCTAGGCAAATATTTGGTCCTAATCCTCACAAGGATCTATAAAGACAGTTTGCTTTGTAATTCATATTGATCTTTAATAAATTTTATTTGATGATTGTTTTCTCATATTTTCGCTTACTAGAATTCTTTGATTTCAAACTTATTTTACTATTCAATTTACATTATTTTCATCATGTTTTAAGGTTCATTTTATTGAGTTAAGGTTATATTATTTCATTCTTTATTCGTTGGATGGTATAAATATTATAAAATATATAAATTTCATATTTTAAAAAGAAATTCCAAATCTCAAATATTCAATTCTAAAGATTTGGTTGTAAGAGTAAATGGATATAAAGCTAGTGTAACATTCCCACATATATCTTTTAGCCTAATTACACTTGAGATGTTTTTGTGAGAAGCATAAAAGATAATCTCACATCAACATATTTTTGGCGACCGTATAGGGGAATTTTATACTCTCTGGTTCATTTTTCTTTCATTTTTATTTTAATGAATTTTCCTACCCCTCGACAACCTAATATAGGATTTCATTTTCCTATTTAAACAAGTATTAATTTGGGTTTATTTGATTTTATTCTAGAGATTCTCGTGTCTCGCAAGAAACTTGAATGCTCTTGGAAAGTAATTTCCCATGACATATAAATTCAAGAAAAAAGAGAGTACCATGAAAGGAAACATCAAAACCTTCCTTCTCATCATTAATTTGTCTTTGACCACTCAATTCCATGTTTAGTAAAATAATGATAGGTAAATCACCTAAATTTGATCATTTTCTTTAAATTGGATGGAAAAATAAAATCTTAGAAAGCTTACATAGGAAACTTCAACAATCTCACTCTGATTCCAAAACTTAAGTTGCAAGTATGGCTAATACTTTCTCTCCAAACAATATCATAATGACTTATTCTAGTAGTTCTAGTACTTCAATCATAGTTTCTTCATCACAATATTCTACCTCATCTCTAATCAGAAGCATGTACAGTGATTTCAACCCCATTCAATCCACAAAAAATTCTATAAAGGTAATCAAGTAATAGTGTTTATTCCAATTTCAAGAAGTTACCAGTGCTACCCCTTGTCACATATATTCTCCTTTGAATTTAAATACAACAACTAATCCTCTTCCAAAATTTAATGATCGTTTTCCAAAATTCTCTGGCAGTGGAAGTATTTCCTTGAATAATCATTTAGTTGCATTCTCAAATGCATGTCATAATATAGGGGAAAATGACAATGTTACATGCATTAGATTATTTTTTAACTCTTTGGAAGGGAAATATGTTGCTAATTGTTTTGAATTACCACCTAAAGTTCTCTCAACTTGGGATGAATTATGTTACTGGTTTAAATCTACTTATAGATAGTCCCCAAGTCCAGTAGATTTGTTGAGAGATTATAATAATATTATTTATAACAAAAGTGAAATAATCAATTCTCTTAATTTAGGTTTCACTAAATTATATAATCAAATTCTTGAGGTTATCATACATCATAACCAGATTGCTTTGATGCACTATTAGAATGAACTACCTTCTTATCATCATCATATATTATAAAATAAGAATGCTAACAATTTACGATTAGCTCTTCAAACCTATTTTGGAATATGAAGAACAATTGATAAGAATGGGTCTCCCTGCTAAATATCAAAGTAATTATATTGGTATGCACATTGTATTGTATCATGTACATGATATGAGTAACAATGTGATTGCATTTGAGAGAAAGGGTGTTTCTTCAACCTCTGTAGAAACTTCCACACAAGCTATTTTGAGAAATCAACCTCAAAATTTTCATCCCGGGACAACACTTTCGAGGTCATGGTTTAATTTTTATGAAGACAACCATGATGAAGGAAATTGTGAAGTAAGAAGGAATGCTAGAGAACAAATTTATGGGAAAATATATGATTCTACAATTTCTACTTAAGGTTTTGGCCGTGAAGAGGATGTAATGATGGTTGAAACAAGAAATAAGTCTTATCAAAGAAATAACAAGGTTGGTCCTAAAAAAAAACACTTTTTCCCCAAGTTCATCTGCTTACCAGATTGATCCTCAAAATGATTCAAATATGAACCGTCAAGCTGCAAGAGATACTCAACAACATGAGGTAAATCCAACTTCCTCTTCTTCATGAAAGTTTAATATATTGAAAAAAATGGTTAATATTTCTTCTTTAAAAGATATGGTACTGTTCCTGGGAAACAAAAACATCTTAATAATTTTATGGAAGGAAATAGTTACACTATTTCCTATTTGACTAATGAGAAAGATGGAGAAGAATTATATGTAAATAAGTTAGGTGTATATAATCCTAGGAATCAAGTAAAAAATCATCCTTTGTATGTTTCTATGAAGATCATGGAAAAAATTGCACATTGTTGGCTAATTGATGATGGATCTATTCCTAATGTAATGTCAAGAATCATTATGGGAGAATTCGATCTTTTGTGCACTAATGAAAATTCTAAAAGCATGTTATCATATAATAGTCAACAACATGATACTATTGGTGAGATTAAATATGTAACCTTGGTATTATATACACATCCTAAAATGAGGACCACCTATAACATACAAGTCATAGATATGCCAGTAAGTAATTATTCTATCATTCTAGGAAGAGATTGGAAACCTTTAACTAGTGGGTATATGTCATTGGATGGAGCCCACATGTCAGTTCCCAAGGATGGAAAAAAAATTATTGTACTTTGTGAAGGGAGAATTACACCATATATTGAAAGTGTGCATCACCCACATGTAAATTTTGTCGAAGAAGATATTAGTGTGTATTATTTATTTTTGGAGCAGGATGGCAATCATGTCACATAAGCTACTGATCTTGATGATTGTATTTGGAATATGCATTTTGATGGTGCATGTTCTAATGAAGGAAATGGGATTGGTATAGTACGTTAATGTCCTCTATGTAAAATTCATAATTTTTCTTATAGGCTAGAATTTGCATGTACTAATAATGTGACCCAATTTGAAGCCTTAATGACTGGGATAGAAAATTCCTTTAACTTAGGTTTTTATCATCTTTCTATTTTTGTGCATTCAAAACTTATCATTAATTTTGTTAATAAAATATGTACTCCTTAAAAAATAATTTTAAAAATATATACATAAGTAGTATGGTACTTAATTTCAAATCTTTTGTCTTTCAATATTATGTTGATTAAGGTTGGTTGTCATTGATGTAAACCCTTGAAGAAATCCCCATAGCACAAAGGTTTGGGTAATGGACCCAATATTGTTTGATGTAAATATGACTCATTATTGTTTTTTCATGGTTGATAAGAAGTAAATATGGAT
>ML784884.1:195895-215385 GCA_009831015.1 Picea engelmannii | reverse complement strand
TATTGTTTTTTCATGGTTGATAAGAAGTAAATATGGATGAACTCCAAAGTGGTCCCCTTATGGTGAAAGCCCTCATGGTCAGACGCTTTGCAGAGTAAGAGAACCCATGCTTAATTGTGGAATAATGAGATGAAGGATAGTGAATTTTTTAGGGAAACTATCCTACATAGATAGTTCTTTTCATGCCATTTCCGGTGGTATGTATAGCATCATATAACTACTCATGGTTAGAGAGTTATGACCATGTGAAGTTGGAGAACCCAGGTTTGGGTAATGGACCCAAGTTTGTTTGATGGATAATAGTATGATTTTTTCTATATTTGAAGGTAATACTATTCTACATGGATAATAGATGTCATTCCATTTTTGGTGGTATGTGGAATGTCACATAACTCCTCACGGTTTGAGAGTTATGGCCTTACAAAGTTGGAGGACCCTCATATGTCATCTAGAAGCCCCAAAAGGTCAAAGTAGTGAAAGTGGTTTAAGAGATTTTAAAAGGTAAATAATAAAGTGAAGTGATGAGTGTATTATAATTCAAAGTGAATACAAAATAAATTATTTCAATAATAAATTTAATGGAGAAATTACCTAGAAGATGTTTTTAAGGAAGCTAATTGGAGAGTATAAATAAGAGGCAAGGCTCTCTCATTTTAATCACGCTTGAGAATATTGAATATATATAGGTGTCTGAGGTAAACAAAGATATATAAGCCTAATTTCTGAGGGAAGGTGAAGAATAGAAGGCCGAAATGCAATGAAGGATAAATTCTTTTGATGGTACTTTGTAAGGTATGTTATTTACAGGTCATCTCACCATTTTCCCTATAACTCTTTTTCTATAATGATTCAGACCGTGAAATTTTTGTTCCATTGAGAAAACATACCCAAGTATTTGTGGTAAAAAATTCAGCTTGTGGGTCATTGTATTTTGGGATTTACACTCCGTGGAAAATAGGGTTTGTGGCTAGTCCTGAAACTACTCAAATACAAGTGTTTTAGGTAAAAACGTCATAACTGCTTCATAAAAGATTCAAATTAAGTGAGGAAAACTATGTTGGATAGGGTACAGTCTTTATTATTCTATGTAATAGTTTCAAATCAATTCAACAAATTTTTCTTGTGGGGCACGCTCTACAAGGTGTCTCTCTAGAATAAGCCAAAATTCAGCAAGGTATGCCATTTTTGCTATAACTCCTTTCCTGAGAGATTCCAAGTAGTAACACCTAGAGCAATTTCATAAAACACATTGAATAACATTGTGTATCAGTTTTAGATATTTATACATTACAGGTTCAAAGTTATGATTACTTCAAGTTAGGGTTGTTGACTAATCCAAAACTAGGCATGTGAGACTAAATACAAGTTTGATGAAAATGCTAGTCTCTTGTTGTTAAAGTTAAGGAAGGTTTGTAGGAATGTGATCATATGCACCAGGTCTATTATGGAGCTACAAATCAGATTTGGATGATGAAATTGATGAGGTTTTTTGGTTGAGGTACATGTTGGGTACATGGTTGAGACAAGTAGTTGATGAGTTAGCACATACATGAGGTGTATAGTTGATGATGTTGGTACATATTGATGAGTCATAGTTGATGATTAGTTGACACATGATTGGCACATACTTGGTACATGGTTGGATTCACTTGTTTATGGTACAGGTTGATTACAGGTTGTTTGGTACAGGTTGGTGCATGGTTGATGCACTTGTTTATGGTACAGGTTGATTACAGGTTGAGGTACAGGTTGATGCATGGTTCAGATTTATTGGTACATGTTTACAACGGTATATCTCACAGTGATAGTGTGACAATGGTTCCATCATTTTAATTCTACTTTAGGGTGGTAGGACGGGGCAAGGACAGGTGGTTGTAGCCAGAGAACATAGGGGGTTGTAGCCTCCTTTTGGTTGTAGCCAAAGAATTGGGGAGTTGGAGCTTCCCTCAGTTGGTAGCCTAAGAAACTAGGGGGTTGGAGCATCCTTCCAGTTGCAGCTGGAAAACAAAGGAAGTTGGTGCTTCCAATGAATGTAATTCTTCAAGACATATAAGAAAAAACATTATGTGGTTTTCTCCCGATTTGGGTTTCCATGTAAAACACTGGTGTACTGTGTATGTCTGTGATTGTTTATTTCTTACTTCTCATTATTGGATAATAATTATACATTGATATAACATTTGAAGAAAAGGGATTATAATTACGCTATTATTGATTCACCCCCCCTCTCAGTAATCCAACATATTACTCATATCTGCAGGGATTTAAATTCAATCATGATAGGATAGCTATTTTTGTAGCCAATACCACAGGGAAATTACTCCTTGAAAGAACATATTGTAATTTAATGTATTTATATCATCTTCATTTTCCTAACAACGTTGAATCTTGGCAAGTATTTTTCTGATGATGAGTGCATATGTGCCTTCTTGTAGAATGATCCCATCAAGAAGAAATAAATATTTTCTTTGGAAGACAATGAATTCCCCAAGGTATTGACCCATTTTGAAAGATCATTTTTACTAAGTGATGTAAGTAATCAGAAGAAAAGTTCATAGGAGGAATCTAAAAGAAAAAAATGAGAAATTGTCTCCATGCACATTGGGACTCAAGAGGATCCAAATATTTTAAAAATTGGAGCCTAGTGTTCAGAACATGAAAAAAAATGTTCCTAAACTTGTTATGTAAACTTTGTGATGTCTTTGGATGGTCCTACAATGATTTGTGTGGTTTTGACCGATTTTTTTTTTTTTCGTAAGCTATTTTTTGTATTACTTGTTATAAATTAAAATTACATAGAAAAGTGTCAGCAATGGTGTTCAAGATACCATGAGAAGAAACCATACCCACCACCAAGAGTAGAAGTTCCAATAGATTTTATTGTAGCAACTATATATATACTCAGTTACAAATTTTGGCCTGATATGAAAAGCTCTAAGTATATAAATGTAACAAAAAGAGTAGGCCTGCAACCTTGCAAACCAAACTATGATTGTGTAAACTAAAAAATAACATGCCATAAAAACTTATTTATAAACATAATTGTAAGGGAAGTGATGCTCAGATAAATATAGCCACTTAGGAGCCTTGATATCATAGAGAAGATCCTCCTCGTTGCACTGCTTCTTAGGATCTTCAACTCCAGAGTCCAATAGCCAGTCCAGATGTTTTTCCATCAATTCTTGCTAGAATTTATGCTCTCCATTGTCATGATGAAGAGCTCAAATAAGTTTTTGTTGTGCCTCTATGAAGATAGGGTGAGGTGGTAGAGGGGGATGAGAGATTGAAGCTTGGACATGTTTGGGAACATAATTGGTGGGAGTGGAGGAGGGAGGCAGAGAGGGGGTGGGTTTTTCATCAAAATCAGTGGAGTTCAAGAAAGCATGACGGGGCTCCATTTGTGAATGGAAACCATATTTGAATCCAATTAAGGACGATTTGTGAGTAGAGTGGTTGGGAACTAGAGAGTGGTTTCCAATTGCACATTTGGGACAACTTCTCTCATGAGGTATGAAAAAAATCCATGGAAGATGAAGTGGGAGACTAAGTGGAAATCCAAGAGGAAGCATAGTGATGGGATCAAACTAGAGATAGGAAAGACTGAAAATTAAAATCGATTGATGGTCTAAATATCCCAGAGAGACAAGAGGTTGGGGAGGTGAGAGCATCATGATGTAGAGAGAGGAGTGGCAGGATGAGGTTAATTCACTTGGATTGTAATGTGTGAAGGATGATAGATATCAAGGATAGGATCAAGGATTAGGAGAATGGATTGATCCTCATTGAATGAGCATCGCCATTTATCAAGCTCGAGGGAGGATGAAACAACATCGACTTGTCCATGTGGCACCAGATTGATTTAGGTTGATAGCACCCCATCCAAGGTGGTTTTGACCCAAGTGTTATTCAACATGAAATACCCATTAAAGATGATGCAAGGCCACTAAGACAAATACAAATTACAATTAATCCTACGCTTGAAGAAACCATTAGGAAGGAGGTTGATAAGTTGTTGGAAGCTCATATAATATTTCCTGTCAAATATTCGAAGTGGGTATCAAACCTTGTTTATGTATGAAAAAAGAATGGAGATATTAGATTATGTGTGGATTTATGTTGCTTGAATAGGGAAAGTGTCAAGGACAATTTTCCACTTCCTAATATGGAACTAATTTTATAGAAAGTGGTAGGATCATAGATGATGTATCTTCTTGACAGTTTCTCAGGGTACAACCAAATACACATCAAGAGAGTTTACAAATTCAAAACTACTTTCACCACCCATTGGGGAAATTTTGACGGGTTTTGGGATAAATATATACACTATTAATTCTCACATTTAATTATCAACCGATACTTGTAAGCTTCGAGGTGCAGGTGTAGGAAACAAAGGATCAAAGCCTAGTCTAGCCTAATCTAAAGCCAGAACAAAAATATTCACTGGGATGTAGGAATATTCATCACTGGGATGTAGGAATAACTTAGTTCTATAAAGGCTTAGATCACAGTATTTCATGCACTTGGGTTGATTTTCGTGTGACTAATCGTGAGTAGCTTACTTCAGTTTTTTGTCCTTCAATGATTATTTCCTATAGTGGATCCACACTTAAATGCAATAAAAGAAACAAGGAAACACAAATAAAATTCACGATAGAAACTTACACCTTGGAAAGAATTCCAATGCGGGAAGGCCATATCTCACGAGTTAGAACTCTAATCTATCCATTGGTGATTGAAGCTATGCGTAATTCAAAATCATTCAATGCTAATCAACATCAAATATTTCATACTTATTTCAAAACATTTATATTCTAGGGAAAAAAGAGCAATCAAATCAGGTGTTGTGGGTGCAAGTGACAAACCAAGTTTAGTAGAAAAGGATATCTAAAGAAGAAATCTACAAAGTCTAAATCCAAACCAAACAACAATTGGTTCAAAAACAACGCAACCTAAAATTAGAAACCAATGCAGAAACAAAGCTAAGTACAAATCCAAAATAATTGAAAAAGTAAAGCAACTTTACAAGGAAAAATATGCAAAAGAAACTCTAAAAATCTAAGGAAGTTTTCAACTCAGAAATCGTGCTTCAAGTGAAATGCGTTAAGAAAATACCCTTCTTATTAATTTAGTTACCATTCAATACTGAACAAATCTGCAATTTTAAGAGTGTATGATATTCAATTCTAAATTTTTTATGTGCTTCACACAGATTTGTATTCATTGTTGTCCCAAATTTCTTTACAATGTGAGGGTTATTTAGATCCTATGCTTTGTTTATCAAATAGTTTATATCAGAAATGTTCAAGAAACGATATGAATCAATGCACTTTGAATTTATTGTGTTTTTTAAATGAACACATCACACTTCAAAAATCATTAATCCTACCCTAATATGAATTTCTAAATGTATACAATCAAAGGGTAAGATCTCTGAGTTTTTGTTTTCAAATCAAATGTAAAGATCACAATCAAAATGTAATAAATTGAGAGAAAATAATAATCAAATCTGTATGAAGATAAAGAACCTCAAAAAAACTTCTTTATGCAACAAATAAGAATATAAAATGTTGATCTAAAGACTGTCAAAAAATGTAAATCTAGTATTCTACCTTATCTATAAAACAACACAACACATACCAAAGGATGGAGGCCCTTCCAAACTTTTCCTGTGTTGTGGAAGAATTCTACAGTACTAAGGAATAATCCACAACATGTATAGGAACAACTCTTTTTATTAGATGAAAAATCCAAGGAATTACAAGCACTTCTCCATATGTTCAATCTTCTTCACAACAATGAATAATATCCTCCATTAAAAAATGATAATAGCTACCCCTCTCAACCTTTTAGAACTCTTATTTATCCATAAAAATCATTGAAAAGAGGATGGGAATGAATCCCAATGTTCATTTTTCAAATTTTACATTTTTAGGCAGAAATCCCAAAAACATGGGTTTTATTGTAATTTGGGCAGATTCGAGTTAGGGATCCAACCATATATTCTACACCAATTCGAATTTTGGAAAAGTGTCCTCATGTTAGTCAGTTTTTCACATTCTAAACAAAATACATATCATAGAAATTCTATATCTCATACCATCTACACAAAAATGGAGGCACAACTTGGCAGTTTAAGATTTTTGCTAATTTTTGCAGAATCATTCCCCTTGAGATGGAGGTACACATGTGTGATCTAGGTGAATTTTGACACACTCATCCGCATGTAAACATCATTCTGGACAAAACCCATGTCCCCGATTTTCTTTTAGAATCATTTCAAATTTTCGAACTATTTCTAGTACTGAAAGGTTGCTGATGTTGGTACCGGACGAGCACATCATTAGTATCAGATGAGCGCAAAATTGGTACCGGATGAGATAAGTACTAGATGAAATGGAGTGTAGGTATTGGATGACTGTGCAGGTACCAGTTGACTATTGAACCTTCTGGTACCAGATGACTTGGAGTGTGAGTACTAGATGACCTCTAGTGCGAGTACCGAATGACTTCCAGTACGGGAACATATTGTTTGGACATAACAACATAGAATTAAGACATCATAAACAAAACTGTTGTATAATCATCCTTTTAATCACTAAAAATATGGAAAATTATGTATTAACCACATAAGATGAATAACAAGAGATAATGGAGGTTTATGGTGTAATTAGGGATATATTATTGACGAAATACGGGGGGAAGTTGTAATAATGAGTGTATTTGTATGGCGGAAAATATGAAAAAACTAGAGCCCAACAACGGGTCCAAAATTTCTATCAATCGGGTAATGGAAAACGCCCGATGGCAAGTCCCAATTAGACTCGATCTCATTTGTGATATAGTTTATGACCAGTATATTGGCCTAGTTGTCACACTAAGTTTACTTTCTAAACATGAATCTCATTACCGAAGGTTCTAAAATGAATTAAAATATGGAACTAAACTAAATTATGTTATCTAAAACTATTCTAAGATGCAATCCTAGACTAAACTAATCTTATCCTGATGAGGAGAAGACTAAAGAAGATTGAATACAGTTAACGATAATTCCTTTTGGATTAGAAAGAGTTCATACATCTAGATGGTAATGAGTACACTAAAACTATCAAAACAATAAAAATTAGTTGTTATTTTCCTTAAACAACATTATAATTGCATTCATTGGAGAAAACTATGGTAATTTCAGCATACAAGAAAACTGTAGAAATAATCCATACACTAATACTTTCAATACTCAAATAAAGGATAAATGCATTAAGAAAAGTCTCGAATAAATTCACCATAATGACAGATTCACGAAATGTCTCTTTCTTTTTATTAATCGGGAAGTAGGAGTATTAGCTTTCATGCAAAGGGAAAACATCATTAACTCATTAAAACCATCTCTTTTATAGAACATGAGGAGAGGATTTTGATATTGAGTAACTATCACCCTATCAGATGATAGTTAAAACATTTCATTTCACATTCCTGAAAGGAAACTTTTCAATAATTACAAGAATGATAAAATGCATAGAGTTTGTTACAAGAAATTAAATAATCTTTGGTAGTTGCATCTTGTCCATGAAGTTTTTCCATAATTTTAATTATTCCATTATAGCTTCTATTTTGTTCAACTACATCTTCTCAAGGTATATCTAATTGTCGCATATAAGGGTTATGAGATTAGTATTCAAACTTTTCTCTATCTGCCATATGAATTCCTCAGTTAATGAGGTATGTTTGAATGGATGCATTAGCTTTGTCTCCAAGGTTTCTGCATTGACCTCATTCATCACTTCAATAGATTTCATGCCAATATTTTTTCTATTCTTTGTGACATCTTCTATTATTGTTTGGATTGGTGATGCTTTCTCTAAGTATGATAGAGGATTCATCTTGAATTGTTCAAGCAGACTCTTTGACATTCTCCACAATATTTGCATACTTTGTTGACTCCTTCTTGAGTCTTATTGATATTGTTTATAATATCCATCCATGTACTAAGGAGTCTATGGTCTTTGATCCTCTATTTATATACATATACTAGCAGAGTGTTAGGTAGGTTCTAATGAGCATCTTTCGATTCTGTGATCTTTTCATATGCACTATGATCTTTCAGGTATTTTTACTTCATACTTTTTATCTGTGAGCATAGCTTAAGTTGATGAGATTTTATCTTCTAGACTTTTTTTAATACACAAAAGTATTTATTCTATATATTCTTGAGTTCTTCATTATTATGGTGGCTTCCCTTCTGATTATATCTAGGACCATGGTTCCTCTTTTTTTTTCTTCTACAATATTCTAAAGGGGATAATTTACTTGTTGTAGCTCTCGAACATGGGCCTCTATGAGCTCATTATATTTACTAATATACAATTGTTCCCCTTTGATCCTTGTCACTTATAGAGAATGCGTGGTTTTAAGCTTCTTTATTTCCTCTTGATGGATCTTCTGATTCAAGCTATTCTTCTTCTCAAATTTTGTACTCAATTGGTTTTCTTCAAGTTGCAATTGTTTCTCCAGTTCTTCTCGATGCAAGCATTCTACTCTCATGGATTCTTTCCAGAATTCGCTAGCAACATTACCTCTGATGGTTTCCATAGAAGATTCTATCTCAATAAGTATTTCTTTAGACATGTCCAATTCTTCTGCCACTTTATAAATTGACATCAAATTTGCACCAACAAAGGTGTTAAGGGTTGATGTTCTCTGTATGCCATTTTTCTTAGGAAATAGTCCCACCTTCCATCTAATTCTTCTTTCAAAAATTTATTGGCTTGTGCTAGTTCCTTCTCTTTTTCTCTTTGTCGTCCTTTTCTCAATAGCCTTATTTTTGTGGTTGTAATAATATTCTCCAACCTCTACAGCAACACATTATACTCCAAGTTATGAAGATGTAAATGAAAGGTTACCTAGAATTTCAACCAATGGAGTAAATTCTTATAAAGGGACTGTGACAAAGCTAGTGCTAGAATTTGTTACCACATATTCATTCAAATGTTCTAGTTCCTTTTCCTATGACTTGGTTGTGTTTATTTTATCCTCTTCCTCTTTATTTTTTCTTTCCTCCTCTTGTGTATCCAATAGGTTTCGTTCTTCATCTCAATTTTTTTCCATCTCAAGCTCCTTTCCTACTTGAGGTTAGGTTTATGTCTTATCTTTCTTTTTTCCATTGTTCTTTTCTGGAACTGGGCCTTCACCTTTGATTTTGTTTAATTTGGCATGTTTCTTTTGAACTTCTACCTTGTTTCTATGTTGGTATTGTTATCCCCACTTTCTGGGATAACTAAGGAGATTATGTCTCAAGGCCCCCAGGTTGCAGATATGGAGTGTCGAGAGACTACATGACCAACATTATCCTTTTGCACAAATGGAGACCCTTCTCACCACCATAGAGGTCATAGATTTTCAGATAACATCCACCACACCAGCTGGCTTCCAAGAGGTAATGGGCCTTGATCCATGAGGTACAAGTCAGGTATTATGGTGAGTTTCATTTCAATATTTGAGGCATTTTAGTATGGTGTATCTTAGATTGCTTTAGATTTCATGATATATGCTTGGACATTATCCTTTTTTTCCTGTTTCACCTTGGTGGTTGACATTGTTCCCTAGTAAGTGGTATTTATTGGGGATGGGTTTTCTACTAGGAATTCCCTTAAATATCCATCATACGACTCCCAACCATACTTAACACTTTCCATAAGTATTTCCCCCCATTTCCTTATATATTGGTATTTTTAGGGTGTATTGACCCAAGAAGCAGTTGTCCCTCATTCTATGGGAAGAAGAGGTTGAAGTACCAGAGCGATTGATGTTGGGTAAAAGTTAAAATACTATATATAAACCTTCTCGATGCTTCACCCAGGGATCACCCATAGAAATAAATGAAATGCTTATCTGTAAGGAAAAGGGGACCCAAAAGAATACTGATTAAGAATGCTTAAATGGTTAGTTGGAGGATAGGGGGTCTCATCATGATCTGACCTATAATGTTCATAGATATCTAGTGGTATGAAATTACCATCATATGGTCACCAATCCAAGGTAATGGATCTCAGTTGAATGGTTGAGATAAAGGGGGTCTCATCACGAGTCATCCTTCTCATTTCCACTAGGTGTTTGTGAGTGACATAGTCATTATCTAGAAACAACGCTAGGATAGTGTCCTTCAACTTGTCCTTAAAATATGAAATAAACAAAGAATGTGAAATCAATGGACTTGGAAAAATCTCATTGCAAACAAAGGTGCCACCCACCCTCTACAAAGGAACCCATGAATGAGACACTAGAACCCATTATATGTCATGAACCCCATGCCCATTGAGTCTTGACACTTAACCACTTCATCCAATTTACATGTCTTAGAGAGGGATCTCTTCGAAACACTCCTTTACCTCGAGAAATATCTACCCAATAGGACACCTCGTCAACCCTCCCATATCCAATCTTTTCAAGTCGCATAATTTATTTGAGAACTTAATTGATTGACAGGGTAATCTTTGGTGCACATGATTAGGTGTCTCATTTATTGATTTGATTTACTTATCATGATTTTATGACTTTATATCCTTGGAGGGTGTGCTTACTTGTGTTTTGGAAGAACAAGTCTAGCTTAGGCTTCCTTGGGGCTGCAAGCCCATAGGTTGGATTCCATGGGTCAACATGCCAGATCATAGATAAAAAAATTTGGAGACCTACAATATTATGTGGAAGACCTATCTCAACCCTCACATGCCAAACAATTTTCCTAGGAGAGGAAAAAAGTCACCTTTTTAGGCTTGACGTCATCCTTGAGGGATAGGGTTTGGTGGTGAGACATGGAAAAGTGGACAACTTGGTAAAATAAGGATTTGATCATGAAGAAGAGGATATGGATTTATTACAAGTGGCCTTTGAAGTCCTAACCATGCTACTACAACTCCAACAACTTGGTCAAAGAGGAAAAGCATCCTCTAAAATGGAGACATCACCTTCATTTTAGGGTTTTCTTTATGCAAAAATGAAATTAAAGTGAATTTTTAATTCTTATCTTTGTAAAGGGGAAATATTAAGGTTGTTGAGCCCTAGTATTGTTTTTTACCCTAAGTTATGTGGAAAAACTATCTTAGTGACATTTTGTATAAATAAGAGATCATAAGATCTCATTTGAACATAACTCTCCCATTGTGAGAAGTACATGGCTGAAATTTTCGCTACCTTTGGACTTCTTCTTGTTTCTTGTGCTATGGAATGGTTTCTTTGATTTTGGTGATGATGATGATGATGATGATGATGATGTGCCATCTCTTGGAGGTCACTTCTATCTTATTTTGGTGGTTTACATTGGAATTTTAAAGGATTTTCTTGGATTGGTATGGTTCTTTACTTTGTTATTATCATTGGTAATTCAAGTTACGAATTTTTTGACTAAGGATAGTGAGGGAGTATAATAACATACACCCCTATCCTAGTTTCCACCATAATTGTTAAGCTTTAAAATTGTTTTCAAATGTTTTGGTTAAGGAAGTATAAGGATATACACCCCTTAATTTCAAACTCTAGTTGGGTGACTTACCTTGGGGAATAAGAGGCTTTATACCCCCAAGGATATAGTATCCATAGATATTTATCTAAGACCCCATTAACCCATAATTAAAGGAATTAATCATTGAATTGGAGACATAAATGATTGCATTGGTCAACGTGAAATTTCAATATTTTGGTTTTCTCTTACTTGAGGTCTGTTCCCCTAGAATTCAGCTACCTTGCCTCATTGAGGCATCCCATTTCAACCAAAATTTATTTCTATTGTAGTAAAAATAACTTATAGCCACTAGGGTTTCACTTAACCTAGGTAACTAACCCTAACTATCTCCTAAAATAACCCTAGATTAGCCCTAAATATCTGCCCTAACCTCCTAGTAACCTAGGAACACTTATTGAGCTAACTAGGAGTTGATTTGATTGGATAAGTTTTTTGTTAAATACCTTGGTTTTCTACATCCATAAGTCTGGTACATTTACTGCAGAAACCCTAAACATAACTTCAATCCTAACTTACCTTTCTACCATCAATATTTTCTAAAATTTTACCACTTTATTCTACGTTTTTAGATACAATTTTTGGGTGGATTCTTTTTGGATTTTGGTGGCTAGATTCACTATTGTCACAACAATTATTCTACATCCATAAGGATGAAAAATACTTTTTCATACATCTTTTATGACAGATATAACTCATTTCTAAAGTCTCATGCTATTGATAATGAAACTCTATAGTGTTTATCTACTTTGTTTCAAGCACATTTCATTGGAATTTTAGCAACTTGTTAGAAATTATAATACTTGTTTCTTCACTGATATATATTGTTATTTGTTGTTGCAAATTAGGGATAGAAATCCTAACTTCTTGATCCAACTAACATATCATACTGCATAGTGGTTTTCATTTTTTCTCGGGAAGGTACTCATTTCTTGACAATTCATCCAAGGCTTTGGCAACTCTTTGAATCTTCCCAAGACTCTTTTTTGAGACTTTCATACCATTTAGAATTCACCTCTAGGTACATCCCCTTCATATTCATCATTTTCCATCTCATTCCACCTAGGGTCACCGAGATTCACCCCCTGAGGTGACTACCTCACCTCTAAAGTGACGGGGACACCTACCTAAGGTGACAGTGGGTAGGTGACATCCTAGTTGTTTCCAATTGGAAGTTGGGTCAAGATTTTCCCAACCTACAACTTATGTAATAAGAGTTTTGCAACGTTTCCAGGGAGGATTTTGAATCCTCTTTGGAACTCGAATGACACTTTGGCAAGCTATCACTAAGCATTTATCCCTTAGCTTTCCTGGTGACTTCACCCAGGGAACATTCCCTTTCCACCCTTGATGAACTCTACTTGAAGTTAATTTGGTGACTCCACCATCCGCAAACCCACCTTTCCCTCTTTCCCATTTCCTCCTTTGGTGAGACTTAATATCACATGCAAACTCCTTTGAGGTGTCTTTTCAGTCAATGGATGTATGGAACCATGGGATGAACCCTCATCCATATAACTTATTTTGACTCAACGATGGCTCTTTTACAGATGGAGAAGTAGAAGGATGCTAATAAAGCTGATAAATAAATGATGAATCACATAAGAGAGTTATTTCCTACCCTTGACGATGAAGAAGTGTTCAAAGAATAGACATATGAAGAAAGTCATCAAGAAGAGAACATGATGAGTTGTGACCCTTTCTAAAACCTTTATGATACTTTATTCCATGACCTAGAAAGTGAATAAGTATCATAGGATACTTTGGATATGATAGATCCCCTTGAAGAAAAGAAAGCAAAGAACTATGCACTAAGGATCAATCCTCTTGTGATGAAGAGGTGATGGAGGGGCATGTCCATAAGAAGAAATAAAAATGATGATAAATAACAACATATTGAGGCACCGTTGTATTTGATCTTCCTTGATGAAGGAGAGGTTGTCCAACCTTGTTTTCCTCCTACACATAATGTTGAAGAAGCAGTTAGTCTCGATCATGAAGAATTTAAAGATTCAGTTGAAGATATACATGCCTCTACTCCTCATGTACATCAAGACGAAAAGATGGTCATTTTGAGTCATATTGATGGTCTTATAAAAGTACCCTTCGATATGATTGATGATCCTATAGACACTTTCATATAGACTGGCAGACACAAATGGGATCTTGGTTGTCTCAATTTTGATAGAGACCCCATTTATGACATTGAGGGTAGCTCTCAGGTAGAGGGGGTGTCATTTTCATAGGATTGATCTTCATGTGTGTATGATTCCTATATTTGGCATATTGGTGATGATATAGTTACAATTTTTTCCACCCCTTCAAGGATGATTTGTTGCAACATAATCAAGATGATCTTAAGTCATCCCTTGATACATACCCTTTTAAGGATGTAGACTTGTTCCATGAGAATTTTCATTCATTATGCTCATATTTTGATAGACACCAGACCGTGGCCAGCCAAAAGCAGTCCAAGGACTGCACTACCAAATGGAAATAGTTTCATATTGAGAATTTGGGTGAATATTTGCAAACGAAGAAGCGATGTTTCCTAAGGCCAAAGGAGGAGTTTTCCTGTATATGAGAGGTTGTCCCTTACCCTATTTCCCCTTGTATGGGAAACCAACATCTTTCTTTGGGATTTATCATACTATCTCAACCTTCAGGAGGAAATTATTTTCTGAGCAAAGATGAAGATGAGTCGTCTTCTACATATGGTAGCCCTCTTCAAAAATGGATTGATCAGGATTGTGGCTACACTTTTTGGTAGGATGATAGGGCTGATGGTTTCTCTTTCCAACAAGATTTCCTCTCTCCCACCTATCTCCATGAGTTTCATTTCATGATGGATTATATGTCTATGTATGCTCATGATTATTGTCTTCTCGACTTATCCTTGTGTTTCACATGATTAAGAAAAAGGGGAGATATCTTGATGAAATGATGAACATGTGGTTTCACTAGTTGTATGACTTCACCTAACGTCACCTATCATCGGATCTTTAGGGCCCCAAGGAACAAGGTAAGTAGGAAGTTCATTTGATTTATTGCATTTTCGTCTTGATTTCTCATAGTAGTTTAGCTTCATTTCATATTTCATTTTGGTCTACTTGCATATTGATTTCATGCTTAGTTTAGAAATTTAAAAAAAATGTAAATTTTTTATTTTCTAGATTTTCTTTTATTTTGGATTTTATATATATGGATAAAGGTTGATAGCACCAACCTAGATGATCTGATCACTTTTTTTGAGTTTTGGCAGGAACAACTCTACCAGGAGATGTTGTGGTTCTCATGCACTCTACGACAAGCACATGTCCCCAAGTAGGAGCCAGATGTTATCCCCATTTTGTGGGATAACTAAGGATATTATGTCTCAAGGCCCTCAAGTTGAATATATGGAGTGTCAAGAGACTGCATGAACAAAAAGATCCTTTTGCACAGATGGCAACCCTTCTCACCACCACAAAGGTCATAGATTTTCATATGGAATCCACCACACCAACTAGATTTCGAGAGGAAACGTGACTTTCTCCATGAGGTACAAGTCAAATATTATGGTGAGTTTCATTTAAATATTTGAGGAATTTGAGTATGTTGTATCTTAGACTGTTATATATTTCGTGATATATGCTTGGAAATTATGCCTTTTTCCTTGTTTCACCTTGGTGGTTGACATTGTTCCCTAGTAAGGGGTCTTCCTTAGGGATGGTTTTGCTACTAGGAACTCCCTTGTAGATCCATTGTATCATTCTCGACAATACTTACCACTTTCCATCACTATTTTCCCCCATTTCCTTATCTCTTGGGATTTTTAGGGTGTATTAACCTAAGAAGGGGTTGTACCTCATTCTATGGGAAGAAGAGGACGACGGCCTAGAGGGATTGATGTTGGGTAAAAGTTAAAATCCTATATATAAAACTTCCATATGTTTTTCCCAGGGATCCCCCCTAGAAAGCAATGAAATGCTTATCTATAAGAAAAAGGGAACCCACAAGAATACTTATTAAGAATTCTTAAAAGGTTAGTTGGAGGATAGGGGGTCTCATCACGAGACGACCTATCATGTTCATAGATATCTAGTGGTATTTCATTACCATCATCTAGTCACCAAGACAAGGTAAGGCATCTTAGTTGCATGGCTAAGAGAAAGGGGGTATTATCATGAAACAACCTTCTCATTTCCACTAGGTGTTTGTGAGTGATCCTGTCATTATCTGGACACCATGCGAAGACAATGTCCTTCAAATTTTCCTTAAAATATGAAATAAACAAATAATAGAAAAATGATGGGCTTGGAAAAATTGTATTGCAAACGAGGGTGCCACACACCCTCTACAAAGGAACCCATGAATGAGACACTACAACCCCTTGTATGTCATGAACCCCATGCCCATTGAGTATTGAAACTTAACCAATTCATACACTTTACATGAATTAGAGAGGGAACTCTTGGAAACACTCCTTTACCTAGGGAAATATCTACCCAGTAGGACACCTTGTCAACCATCCTATATCCAAGATTGGAAAGTCACATAATGTCTTTGGGAACTGAATTGTTCGTCAGGGTAATCTTTTAGGCACATGATTAGGTGGCTCATTTATTTATTGGATTTACTTATCATGATTTTATTACTTGATGTTCTTGGAGGCATACTTACTCATATTTACAGGACCAAGTTGGTGGCCAGTTTGAGAAGAAAAAGCCTAGATTGGGCTTCCTTGGGCATGCAAGCCAACATGTAGGATGCCATGGGTCTATTAATATTATGGTAGCTTCGGGAGGTATGAACCTCTATTATGACCTATGATGAGAATAGAATCCTCCGGAAGGAAGCAAAGAATTGAAGGAAACCCTAGATAAGTTGTCGGCTGAACAAATATATTTATATTGAATTTATTGATTCCCATAAGGAGAAGTCGGTGCAGTTAGACTGGCCAGGTCGGCCCCAGTTAGATTGGCCAGTCCACTATAAATACAGGGCGCCAGTTTCATTATTTGTCATCTCAGCAGTTGGAGTAGAGCAATATCTGCACAGGCAGTTGTAGGCAGCAGCAGTTTGGTGCACAGGTTTTCTGCGAAAGCTGGGAGAGTGGTGCGCTAGCTTCTGGGTGGGATCATCTATTCAGTTTAGTTTCTATTCTTTTGCTTGGTGAATTTAGCCTCTCTTGACTATAGATTTTAGCCAGAATTCTCTTCTCGGTCAAGGTCAAGGTGCTCGGAGGGTGGCTTAAGGCCTATGGTTGGGTGATGAGGGTATCGTCAATGGTTAAACGAGCACAATCCTCTATATTCTAATAGGTTATGGGCCCACACACCCTTCAATCAGCCTAAAACGTTGGAAGGAAACATAACTGCTAGGTATTGAGCTCATTAAGGAACTGCCGCTAGGGTTACTAGCAGGAGCAACTTCCAAAGAACTGCAGCTAGGGTTACTAGCAGTAGCAGTTGCAGAAACCCTAATTCTCAGATCCGACATCTTGTGATGGATCATCTTTCTCAAGGAGAAGATATCCATATTCTCCCTAACTCAGCGCACCTATTGACTTTCTCAGAAGAGAGAAAAGACGTAGTTGAATTTTTGGATCAAGGCATGACCAATTATCAGTCAACCAAAGACATGTACGAAACAATCAATCTCTTACATTACTCAGCACTTACCGGGACAATTGAAGACGATATGTGGATAATCGACAGTGGAGCTTCCAGGCACATGACGGGATATCAAGCAAGACTCTCAGATCTAAATGAGAGAAATACATCGTAGAAAGTGGATCTTGGAGACAAAATCACCTACCCTGTCGAAGGATTTGGACAAGCCTCCATCAAACTGGAATCAGGTAATCATGTTCACTTAAGCAATGTTCTATATGTACCTGGTTTAGAAAATAATCTTGTATCAATATCATGTTTAGAAGACAAAGGAAACATAATAGCCTTCATAGATGAAAAGGTGTTATCATGGCATAAATATTCCAGCATAGAAGATGCTAGGGTTATTGGAAGACGTGAAGGGAATATATATAGACTACTAGAACGAAATGAAGAATCCCTAGTACATGGTGAAGTCAACCCTAATGAGCTTTTGCATAGAAGGTACGCTCATATCAATTATCAAGCATTACCTTTCCTCAGAAATATGGTTGAAGGGATACCAGGATTGAAGTCTACACACGAAGGAGTTTGCAAGGGATGTGCCATTGGGAAGAACATTAAGAAACCATTCCCAAGCAGCAACAACAGATCTAAGGAAACCCTAGATCTAATACACTCAGATGTTTGCGGTCCAATGCCAGTCAAATCTTTAGGAGGAGCTCTCTACTACTTAACATTCATAGATGACTATTCAAGGAAGACGTGGCTATACCTACTGAAGTCAAAAGATGAAGTATTCACCAAGTTCCAAGAATTCAAGGCAGAAATAGAGAACCTTATGAACAAGAAGATCAAGACATTAAGAACAGATAATGGAGGAGAATACACCTCGAAGGAGTTCGTTGCATTCTGCAAATCAGCAGGGATTAGGTGGGAGCTAACTATTCCTCATAAACCTCAACAAAACGGCGTAGCAGAAAGAAAGAACAGATCTATAGAAGAAACAGTAAATGACCTATTGAACGATCAAGATCTATCCATGTTTCTATGGGGAGAAGAAAGAATGATGGCCATATATGTGCAGAACAGAATCCCTCATCGCATATTGAAGGACATGACACTAGAAGAAGCATTCTCAGGTAAGAAACCTAACGTAGAAAACTTAAGAATATTTGGATGTCAATTTTATTCTCATATTCCCAAAGATAAAATAAATAAACTAGAACCCTCAGGAAAGAAGGGGATATTTGTGGGATATAGTGATTCATCCAAAGCCTACAGAATATATATTCCAAAACAACACAAGATAGAAGTAAGAAGAGACATAACATTCAATGAAAGAATGGCCTTCAGAAAATCTATTGAAGAAACTATAGAAGAAGATGAAATTGAAGAACTAAATGAAGAAAACACAGAAGGTGAAAATAACGAAAAGGATCAACCTGATCATCCCATGGAGATATGTGAGAACGTTGATCCAGATAATATACCAAAGAACAAGAAAAGACCAGCTTGGCTTGAATCCACCTTACAAGACGCAGAAAGAATCAAGGTTCCAGAAGGAACATCCAGGAAGACTAAAAGACCGAAAATATTCTCAAGTTATGCAGCATACAAGACAAAGCTTCTAGATGAAGAACCTACTACATTTGAAGAAGCAGTTAAAAAGGAACAATGGAAAGAAGCTATGGCGGAAGAACACCAATCCATTATGAGAAATGAAGTATGGGAAATTGTACCCAGACCTAAAGAGAAATCAGTTGTAACTTCAAAATGGGTATACAAGATCAAACATGCAACAGACGGAAGCGTGGATAAATATAAGGCAAGATTCATGGCCAGAGGGTTCTCCCAGAAGGAGGGAGAAGACTATGACAAAACCTTTTCTCTGGTGTCAAGGTATACTTCCATCAGAACTATCATATCTCTTGTCGCTTCCATGGGATGGAATCTACACCAGATGGATGTAAAGATAACCTTTCTCAATGGAGCTATCGAAGAAGAAGTATATATTGAACAACCTCAAGGATTCGAGGCACACTCCAGAGACACTCATGTTTGCAAATTGAAGAAAGCTCTATATGGACTCAAGCAAGATCCAAGGGCTTGGTATGCCAGGATGGACAGTTATCTAACCAGACTTGGCTTTTCCAAGAGTCATGCAGATCCAAAACTTTACTACAAAGTCGTGGACAATGCACCTGTAATTCTACTGTTATATGTTGATGATATATTCATAATAGGTGAAGAATCTCTAATCATTCAGTGCAAGAAGGATTTATCCTCTGAATTTGATATGAAAGATCTAGGTCTCATGCACTATTACTTGGGACTAGAAGTATGGCAGAAGCGTGGTGAAGTATTCCTTGGACAAGGAAAATATG
>ML784884.1:142862-186052 GCA_009831015.1 Picea engelmannii | reverse complement strand
TATACTAATCTATAGCAAGTCATGGGAGGATCATGTGCAACATGTTGACAAGGTGCTACAACTACTAAAGGAGCAACAACTATATGCCAAATCATCCAAATGTTTCTTTGGAGTGAGGTAGGTAGAGTATTTGGGTCATATTGTATCTCATGAAGGTGTTAAGGTAGACCCTAACAATATTAATGCCATGATGGACTGGATGATTCCCAAAACATTGAATAATCTTGGAGGATTTTTGGGTTTGACAGGTTACTACCATAATTTTGTTTGGCACTATGGAAGAATAACAACACCTTTAACGACACTAACCAAGAAGGATGCATTTTCATGGACTCCAGAGGAAACTAAATATTTTGAACAAATTAAATAGGTGATGTGCAAAGCTCCTATCTTGACCACTCCATACTTCACAAAAACCTTAATTGTGGAATGTGATGCCTCGTGAAATGGAATTGGTGTTGTCCTAATGCAAGAATGAAGGCCCCTAGATTTTGAAAGTAGGCCACTCAAGGGAAAGGACTTACACAAAACCATTTATGAGAAGAAAATGATGGAAATACTACATGCATTGAAGAAATGACGTCCTTACCTAATATGTAGGCACTTCAAGGTCAAAACAAATCATGATAGTCTTAAATACTTCTTGGAACAAAGACTATCTTCAGAAGAACAAAAAAAATGGGTAACCAAGATATTGGGTTATGATTTTGAAATCATCTATAAAAAGGGGAAGCAAAATGTTGTGGCAGATGCACTCTCAAGAAAGGATGAAGATGTTGAGGCTTTTCTCTGTGCTATCTCAATCATCCAACCCGATTGGATAATAGAAGCAAGGGATGAATGGAAGAATGTCGAAAAAGTGTGGACTCTCATTCAAAGGTTGCAGTAGTATTCTAGTGCATCAGATACATTTACATGGAAGAATGATTCACTATAGTACAAAGATCGCTTATATTTATGTAAGAACTCCCAACTCAAACAAAAGGTATTATTGGAATTGCACACCTCTCCAGTAGGAGGGCACTCAAGATTTTGGAAAACCTACCATAGAGTCAAGAAGGATTTTTTTAGCATGGCCTTAAAACTGATGTTCAAAGGTTTTGTGGCAGAATGTTTGGTTTGCCAAAAAAATAATATGGAAACAATTAAGGCCCCAGGTATTTTACAACCATTAGCCATCCCAAGTCAGTGCTAGGAGGAGGTTTCCATGGATTTCATCACAGTGTTACCGAAGTCTAAAGGAAATAGTGTCATTATGGTGATTCTTGACAGACTGACCAAGTACACACACTTTTGTGCACTCTCTCATCCCTTCAATGCTAGTTCAGTTGCCACCACATTCATGGAGACAACTCAAAAGCTACATGGCAGCCCAAAGATTATTGTGAGTGACAGAGATCCCATCTTCACTGGACATTTTTGGACATAATTATTTTCTTGTTTGGGTACTCAATTGGCTCATAGCTCAACCTATCATCCTCAATCTGATGGACAAACCAAGATAGTGAACAAATGTCTAGAAGGCTACGTTCGTTGCTTTGTCTTTGATAAATAAACACAATGGTTCAAATGGTTACCCTTGGCAAAATGGTGGTATAGCACTTCATTTCATACTACAACAAAAATGACACCATTTATGACACTCTATGGATACCACCCTCCTTCCATCAGTTCTTCTCTAAAATAAAAATCTAAGGTTCAAGCAGTGGAAGATCACATCGAGCATCAACAACAAGTTCTCCAAATCTTAAAGGACAACCTAACCATGGCACAAAATCGCATGAAACAACAAGCAGATCAACATTGTAGTGAAAGACGTTTTGAAGTAGAGGATTCAGTGTTTTTAAGACTACAACCATACAAACATATGTCCCTCAAGAAATCCAAAAAGGATAATAAATTATCACCAAAGTACTATGGCACTTATAAGGTGTTGCAAAAGATTGGTACTATGGCATACAAATTTGAGTTGCTTGCATCTTCACAAGTACACCCAGTTTTCCATGTGTCATTCTTAAAGAAGGTTATAGGTGACAACATCCCAGTTCAAACTATATTTCCAGAACTTGACGAGGAAGGAAAAATCATATTGGATCTTGAATCCATCATTGACACAAGAGTTCGCTAGCTGAGGAATAGATCCATTTCAGAGTATCTCATTAAATGGGGGAAACTACCAGCTAAAGATTCCACTTGGGAAGATGTGTCTTTTATACAGAAGCATATAGAGTTACTCAAGCATCGTAGACAACACTTGTCTCAAGGGGAGGGGCATCTTAAGCCCTAATATTGGCTCATTACCCCTTAATTGGGGCATATTACATTAGTAATGTTATTTTATTTATGTTGGTTTTATTCCATTAGTTGTAATTATACCTCCTAGTCTCCTATATATACCAAGGAGACATTTTAATTTGGAATCATATTGGAATTGTACATTTATGTGGGCATAATGATGCATACCTATCGGCCCTCGAGCCGATATCTGCTCACATGATCGTTCTTAACACCTTTGAGCCGGATCAACTCTTTCGGATTCCCTGTTGGAATCTTCGTTCGTTCAATCCATAGGTCCTTCTTTTCGTAGCTCGCAATATCACGAGTTCACGAGTCGTGACTCTCGACTCTTCCTTCTCAAATCCGCGATACCCGAGATCACGAAATGGGTATATCCCTTTCTTCTGTCTGCGCCCTCCTTGCGCGACCACCGGCTAGGTGTTGATGGGAAAAATTGACCGCTCATCAACTAGAGTGAATTTGGTCCGGGGTTGTCTAAATAACCCAAGCCATTTGTATTAATCCACTCCACCGGGTTTAGCGGCTCCGCTGGCCGATCTAAGTCCTAGGAAAGTAAAAAAAAACTAAACTAAAGAAACTAACTAAGTGAAAAACAACTGCTACAACTATATACAAGTCTAATATATATTCACAGTTCGCTAATTAATATTAGTAAAATAGTAATCCTGCTTATTAAATGTACAATGTATTGATATGATTAAATCTCTGTTATATAGACAGTATTCACAAAATGCAAATTTTGATCGAAATCTGCAAAATCATATATGAATTGTCTTATGACAGCGAAGCTAGTATTTTTTTATTTTTATAACTTTTATTAAAAAGAAATGAAATGACAGCTATCTAACTAAGCTCACTAAAAATAATAATTTGTACTATGTATCTAAACTACAAAAAATTCTTATATTAATTAAACTATTAAAATGAAAATAGCAAACTGACCTGAAATTATCATCTCCTATTCGTCCTGCACATAGCATCTACGTTCACTGTTTGATGAGGCCAACCCACACCAGATTTTCCAATACTTCGTGTAAACAGGAAGCAACAATGCTTTTGAATGCTAACGATAGAACAAATGAGAGGTATAGTGACAACAATCTTACAATTCCACAAGTGAGCACATTACGATAAACCCTGTTGTGAAAACTCGTGCATAAATGTTCAACAAATGATAAAGATAAATCTCTTAATCCTAGGTTTAAAAAAAATGATTACTGTGTCACAAATATGGAACATGAACATGGATCATACATATAAATGTATATCAATCCCAATCTGTAGTAAACCATATAAGTGAAAGCAATAATAGTCTTAACTACAAATTGAAACAATCTTAACTTGAACAAAACCACAATATGGAAAAGCTAAAGTTGCAACCAATGTCATATTTCATTCAAGTCTGAAAATCATAAATCTCTTGTTCTTTGCCCCAGGCAGCGATGATCTTTGTTTACAAAAATAGTACATATATAAAGACCACATGATCAAAACATTCCTTGTGGAAATTATCAAAGATGTTGCAAAAATTATGGAAATGCAATCTCCCAAATTCCTATTTATATCTAAAACTAACAGCCTAATCCAAAACTATGTAAAGAAAATCATGTTCAAATATGCCACTGTCGATCCAATCTCCTTTAAAATTCGTGTGTACCTATCAATGTACAAGAATACATGATTTTCATATTGTATTTTAGTTGTAAAATCAAAACAATTCAAATTTTCATAACTAGCTACAGAATCTCACGATTCTTTAGCTAGTTATTATTATAAACAAAATCGTGTTTTATCAATTAAATCAAAACAAAAGTAGATGCAATTGAGCAAACAAATCTTGTATGCTAATTCAAAACACAAACGAAATCATCCTAAAATTACTTTTAAAATATCATACCTTGGATTCAAGTATTTTCATCAAGTTATTTTTGAATTGATAATGGCAGTAGTCGCCTCTACATTTTTAAAGACAACAGAGCATGTGGTCTTCTACCTTTTATCACTAGCTTGAAATATGTCGTTCTCTTTAGTTAGTACATTCACTCGGTCCTCCAAGGACTTGATCTGAGATTGGAGCAAAGGAACGTCTGTATAATATCGATCGAGCCACGACTTGCATTCATTGCACTGTTGTTGATCAGGCTATGCATTCACAGGTGAGGAAATTCTGAATTGACCATCAATTCCTCTATCGAGTTTGATCCCAGGGTAGTTAGGGTCGTCTTTAAGACATGGCGGGAGGTTCGTCACATAGTCATAGGGCTTGACTGAACAAAATCCGTGTGAGTATGGATACTCCTCGGTCAGAAACCGTTCAATTTCGGAATCAGAATCTTCACTCAACAGAATTGGATGTTGGTCTGTGTTTTCTTTAGGTTTATTGCGAGAACACCTTGAAACCCAATGTGTAGCCTTTTTACCTTTGTAATTGATATCATTTTTACTCTTACCCGTTTTCCTTGCAGACCTTTTAATAGGCTTACCACCATATTTTCGGCATGAGTCAGGCAGGGTGTCGGGTTAGGTAGCGTTCGGGTAGGTCGAGGGTTCAACAGAGGGCAAGAGCGTAGGAGGAGGAACGACAGGCCCGACAAGGGTTTCTGTAACAACAGTTTTGTCAACTTGTCCAATTTCAAGATTGGCAAAACCATTTCTCAACAAGAAAGCGTCCCAACAATCACCATTCACCTTCAACTGATGAACCATAATAATTTTAATTAAACAGTGGTGGAAGAGGTTGGAGTCAACTTTCTCCCTTTTAAAGCGCTTAGCCATTTTATATGAAACTCATGAGCATCCATAGGTGGTATAGGAAAACTAGACCATATCTACCCTCACATGTAACAAACTACTTGATAATTGCCAACAAATCATGCCATCTAGATTTAAGAGCTGTAACAGGCATACCTTTGTCACAACTGTTGATTTTCCTTGAGGTAAATAGTAGTGGCCATGGTACTTCATCAACCTTTGAATTCTTAAACCATTTTTGTCCCTGGGTTGGCAGACCAGTGGCTGAGCTAATGAAAATCTCGTTCAACTCAAGCTGGATGTCCCCAATTTTGGATCTGCACCCATCGAATGTAAGTACGAATTGTTGAGCAACTGTCAAGTTGAAACCCTCAAACTTCTTAATAAAAACCAACCAACCATTCCTCTCTAGGTCCTCTCAGGTGTTATCAAAAAACAACAAAGTTTGGACACCGTTGGGCTCGATTCGCACTACAGGAGCCATAGCTAATAGCACAAAATCAACAGGGTAATCGGCGATATGGTTTGACAGGGTAGACACAGAACCATTTTTCCCGAAGATTCCCCAAAACAAGCAAAGGCAACCTGAAATGCAAGACAGAGAATTAATGCTTATGCATGCGAGGGTCGTGGAGTAAATTGGGACCATGAAAGAATATCATGTCGGGTTGTACAATCGACGACGCCTTGGTAAAATGTTACATTCAAATCACAATAGTGCATATCAAAAGGAATTTTAAACAACATGTCATATGAACCATGATTTGACCCAAAAATGAATGTGTTCAATCAAACCATTGCGTCGAAGTTTATGTAAATTGACACCATATTAACAATAGTCAAATGCATAAATATTGGGTGTTTTTGATAAATATGTGACCAGTGGTGTGTTTGAATTCAAAGAGTTATGACCACATAAACAAATAGGTTCATAAAAATCCAAAATATCATTTTAATGCAATCAACATGAATTCCAACTGTGGGTTTTTACGCTTGCAGTCGTGAAAATGAAAACGAAAAGCAGGTATGCAAAAGCGAAAGATAATGGTGTTGTTTTAAAAAGTTGTGACGAGTATTGAGGGTTCAAAACCCTTGTGTAGGCAGCTTGTAAGGAAAAAGATAGGAATTAATATGGCTGCCCACAATGGGGACACACTGGTAGAAGTAGTTATCTCTGCCAAACGAGCAAATCTAGATTAGGATAATGAGAAAAACTCCAACTCGAAAACAACCAGAAAATTGTTTGAACATCATCATCAATCATAAAAAATTGCAGCTTGTTATTTTAAAAGATGAAAACTGATAACAATCTTAACAAAAGAAAGTCATTATATTAAGGTTAAAATATCCAATACTGTTGACAGAGCCACTGCTGCCAGCAGGCGTCCATAGCCTCAACAGGGTTGCCAATTAACCCACTCCAATATCCGTATCCTGCCAGGAAGTTCCAGATCAGAATGAAGGACATTTAAGGTCAAGAGATTCCATATCTGAAAATTTTCATATACCCAACATTGCTTCGCTGCCAGCGGGCCTGTTCAGTACCCCGACGAAGTTATCTTGGCGTCATGCATGCATTTACCCACTGCCAGAAGACCTGTTCACTATCTCGGTGGGTTTACAAGCACTTCCCACAGCTCTTTAATGATTTATTTGGTTTTTAAAGATATGTAATTGAGCGGGGTGACGCTGAAAATTATGATATTTTGGACATATTTTAATAAATTACAGACCTTGAGATTTATTTATTTTATTTTATTATTTTTATAAAACTGTCCTTCATTAAGATCTAGAGATAGCTTGTTCATAAACCGACCTTCGGAGGCAGGGAGACATCTTCTGAGTTTTTCTCTTAAGGAACAGGGACAACGTAAGAAGAAATAGATGATCATGAAAAGCTTCAATTACAGATTGAAATCAAGAAACATCTTTCAGGCAACAAGCTTTGTTCAACATGGCTGTAAACTTCAGAGGCATATCATAATTGATGTTTAAACAAACTTTCAGCAGTCATTTTAGAGGGAAAACAAAAATGTTCTCTTAATCTGAACAGTTCATGATGCAGGTATATGTGTTTCAAAAGTAAAAACTAATAAGCGTAAGGGAGAAATCAAAACCAAAACAACAAAGAAAAATGAAAAGAAAACAAAGGGAAAAATATTTACACAGTGTACACAGGGTTGTCATCAGGTGAAAAACCTTTTTAGAGCTTGGCCATTCACCGAATAGGTGTCTGGCTGTCCCTCTAGACTCTGTAATCTGAAAGAGCTGGGACCCAATTTCTCAGCAATAAAAAACGGTCCTAGCCATAAGTTCTGAAACTTTGTATGCTCTCCCTTTCCCTCATGTGGTTTGTCCCATTCTAGGACAAGGTCACCTACTTCAAAATTTCTATCAGAGGCAGAGTTGGAATCAAACCATCTTTTAACCACTAGTTGATGCTGATCCAAATTCTGTTTTGCTTGAGCCCTTGCTTCTTCTAGTTTTAATAATGCGTTAATTTGATTCTCCAAAGGGGGGTAGTCCTCTTCCTATATTTTCTGTGATAGTTGCAGTGAGGAAAGAAGAATATGTGGTGGAAGAATTGCTTCTCTTCCATAGACAAGAAAGAAGGGAGAGTTACCCACAACAGTTTTCAGAGTTACTCTATCAACCCAAATTGCGTTTAACAGTGCATTATGCCATTTTTTGTGATTTTCAGATACCGTTCTCTTGATGATTTTAATTAGATTCTTATTAGTTGATTCTGCCTATCCATTGCCTTGAGGGTAATAGATGACATAATATTTTAATTTAATTCCTTTTTCTAGAGCGAACTCACTCATCTCAAGAGACGAAAAATAGGAAGTGTTATCGAATACTAGGCAGTCAGGGATACCAAAACGAGTAATAATATTTGAATTCAAAAAGGCAATTACGTGACCGGTATTCACATCTTTTGATGGGACAGCCTCGAATCACTTGGTGAAGTAATATGTGGTTGTTATGATAAAATTATGTTGCTAAGAGGATGGTGGATTGATTGGACCTATAATATCAAGACCCCGCTACTGAAAAGGGGAATCTACTAAAACAGACTGGAAAGGGAAGGCTGGTTTCTGTATTCGTCCAGACGCTTTTTGACAAATAACACACTTGCGAAACAAGGCATGAGCATCTTTAAAAAGTGTAGGCCAGTAATAACCTTCTCTTAATACTTTATGGGCAGTGGTATCTCCACCAAAATTCCCACCAGCTTCTCCTGCGTGCAACTATAATAAGACCTTTTCTACTTCATCTTTCTCAAGAAAACGCATTAGTACTCCATCAAAATTTTGACGAAAAAGAATACCATTAATCAACTGAAAGGAGGAAAATTTCAATCTTAGCGCTCTTCTTTTAGTGGGATCCAGGTGGCATGGGGCTGACCCATGTTCAAGACAGAATTTTATATCATCATACCAGGGGATAATAGAGTTTTGAGCACAACAGATTAAATTTTGGTAGTGTTGTCCTGGGTTTGACATATCATTTTCCTCTTGCTATCCTGCCACTGAGTCAGCGACTAACTTGCATAGCCCTTGGCCTCTCACTATTTGTGTTGGGGTGATTTCTATGTCATACTCTTGTAAGGAGGTGACCCAGTTCGCCCTCTTTTTACTTAGTTCTTTCTGCACTAACAGATTTCTGACAGTCGGGTAAGGGACGATAATTTTCATCCTAGATTTCAAAAGATAAGATCGGAAGTGCTTTACTACTTTAAAAATAGCATAGGCTTTCTGATCTACTGATGAGTAATTAAGTTCTACGCCTTTAAAGGATGATCTCATAAAGGCAATTGGGACTTCATTGTTTTCAGCGTTCTTTTGAGTTAGGACAACAACGTAGGAGCGGTCATAAGCAAATGTGTAGAGAGTGAAATCTTACAAAAAGTCGGGGCTCATCAGAGAAGGAGCGTCTATTATGGACTTTTTTATTGAATTAAAAGCTTGGTTTTCTAAGGATCCCCAATGATATTGTACGTCCTTTTTTATTAAGTTCTATAAAGGTCTCACCATTTCTGAAAAACTGGGGACGAATCTCCTGACAAAGTTTATTTGGCATAGGAAAGACTGCATAGAATTTTTTGACGAGGGAGGAGGGAGTTTCAAGATGACTTGAGTCCTTTCAGGGTCTATAATCATCCCTTCACTTGATATAATAAATCCTAAGATCTTACCTTGTTCTACTGTGAAGATATATTTTTTAGGGTTCAAGGAAATGTCATACTTACGACATCGCTGTAGAACGGATCTTAAATGAGCTAGATGATCAGCTTTGTTTTTCGAAAATACAGTAACGTCATCCAGGTAAACTATGACAGATTGATTGATTAAGCCTCGGAAAGTGATGTCCATCACTCTCTGGAAAGTGGCACCAACATTAATGTGTCCAAAGGGAATTTTCCTATAAGCGTAGATGCCCCATGGAGTGCGGAAGGTATTTTTGATTTGGTCTGGAGGAGACATCATGACTTGGTTATACCCTGAAAAACCATCCAATAAGGATAATCTTTCAGAACCAGACACCTGTTGAAGGATCTGTTCCATGGGTGGGACAGGGTAGTTGTCTTTATCAAACGCTCGATTAAGATTTCTGAAATCGACGCATAGTTGGATTTCACCACTCTTTTTCTGGACAGGGACAAGATTAGAGACCCATTGCGTGTGCCTAACTAGTAAGATTATCTTAGTGTTCAGGATTTTATTTAATTCTTTTTTTATAGTCAGTTCGAGTTTTGGGTGCATGTTTCTTAACTTTTGTTGAAATGACAGGGTTTGGGGTTTCATAGGAATGATGTGTTGTATGATGTTAGGATCAAAGGTTTTTAGGTCGTCATATGTCCAAGGAAAAACATCTTTGAATTCCTTAAACAATTTAATAAACATCACTTTCTCTTGTTCTGAACACCCCACCCCTAAATTAATGCACTGTGGATTGTCTTTAGTTCCCAAATTTACTTTTTCATACATTAAAGAGGAACTATTTGTTTTACAGTTCACTGATTTTTTGAATTTTTCTTGAAGATCATAAATTTTTTCTAATCTAACTACATATTTAGGGATAGACTTTACCATGTCCGATGAAGATTCAGGAGATCTCGGATCTAGTATTACCGTGAAGTCACGAAGATTCTCGTCATGAGTGCATTCGTCGATCACTGGGCCTTGGAAAGTTTCTTCCATATGCAGGAAACTAATAATTTGTTGATCGTCATCGAAGACTCTCCAATTCGTGATGTTGCCAGGGACAGATGGCCTGAACAACAACTCGACGGAGAATGCATTCGGGGACAAGCCTTCTGTAGGAAAGAGTTTCGAAGCTACATTAGCTAACAAGTCAGCTTCCGAATTATTCAATGTAGGAATAGAATTTATATTGAAAGAGGAAAACTTGTTCATCAAATTACATACCTCAGATTGGTAGCTTTTAAGATGCGGAGATAAACAATGGATATAATATTTTACCTATCTAACCACGATTTCCGAATCGCCAAAGACAGTCAAATTTTGAACGTTCATATCTAATGCTTTCCTGAGGCCTTGCAATAAAGCCTCATATTATGTTGTGTTGTTTGTACATTCAAACTCTAATCTGCATGCAATCAAGGTTTTGTTACCTGCTGGATCAATAATCACACAACCCACACCAGCGCCTTCTTTGGATTTTGACCCGTGAAAGTAGAGAGACCATATTTGATTTTTGTCGGGTGCAGGGGACCATTGGGTAGAAACTATTGGTTGTGTATATGTCACAATTTCAGACTGTTGCTCCGGGTTAGTGATAGCGGAAGTTTCGGCCATGAAATTGTCGAAAAAGGTATCCATCCCTTGTATTTCGGGTGAATCGGTAGAAGGTGTAAATGGTTCGTTGGGATCATTCAAATCTGTGACTGTGAAATTTAGGTAACGTTCACGATTTACCTTGATTTTGTTGGGCTTTCCATTCTCGGGCAGCCACAAGTGACACCAATCCGTCACGAAATATCTATGTAGCTGTTCTGACTAGTCTCTGCTTAAAAACAAACCATAAACTTCTGGAATATCTACAACAATAATATCAATTACTTGATGAACTTTGGGGTTAGACGATAATCTTATAAGCACACTCTTTAATTCGCCTATAACTTTAACACTAGTTTGATCAAGTTCGATGATCTTTAAGGTGGATGGTTCAACTTCAGTATTAATCTTCTGACATACAGACCATGACATTACATTGGAAGACACTCTTGAATCTACCATACAATTGTGCGCGTTCCTATTAAAGATTTCAAAAGTTAACAAAAATGGAGGTACACTTCTACGAGTACTAATGGTGGTTGTTTTTTATTCACAGCCTATGAAACTAATTTATCTACATTTGTTACATTATTTACATGAAGGTCTCTCTTCTCATGAAGATCAGAATTATTCTTAGCGGAGGCCTTCTAAGGAACTTTTGGGTTATTCTGAAAAACTTTGTTACTGCTTGGATTACCGTTTTTGCTATTCTCTACGATATTCTGTAACATTTTTTGTAACAGAAATGAGAATTTTAAAAATTCATAAACAGAAATGTTAGCCCTTAACTTTTTTATATCTTCAACTAAATCATAATCTAAGCTTGGGTTTTCATAATTCTATTTAGTCTCAGTTGTTTTAGACTGTTTTGGGGGCAAAGTCGTAGTGTTTTCAGAAGAAGGCTTGTTTGTTGTCTTACTCCTAGTATTGTAGGGATGTACTGTCTCGAAATTTGCTTGAAAAATGCTATCCAAGAAGTGTCCAAAAATGTTCGGAGAAGATTCATATTCTTCAACTACTTCCTCAGGGATCTCAGGGGGTGTCAAGTTATCCTGGGCTTCTAGAATCGTTTGAATGGCGAATTGCAGGATTTCTAGATTTAAGCCTTCGGTGTTTGAATTAGGTCAGTTGGTGGGAAAAGGCTTCCTAAACGGGGCTTTGTAAGGCCCTTTGATCGAAGAAGTTTCTTCGGCATCCTTTTCAAATATACAACTTGATTTGACAGTTTTTGAATGAATTTTTGTAAGTTTTCTAAATCTGAGCTTTCAGGTTGCGTTTTGTTTTGGGCAGGTCTAGGGAGGATTTCAATTTTCTTTTTGGAAGATGAACTAGTCTCTATTTCATTGCTAGTACTGTATTTTAAGATGAGGATGTCTTTCTCAATATGGATGGCCTCTTCGAAGGCCTCTAACAACGTGGCTTTCTTAGATCTCTTTACCCAAATGGTTATACTTTGATGTAAGGCTTTCGTATAGTATGCTATAATAAGATTCTTAGCAGGCATTGAATCCGTAGGGATTTGGTTCTTTAGTGTTAAGAATATTTGGTTAAAGTCTTTGATTTTCTCTTTGGGGTTCATTCTTAAACTAGAAAGCTCCATGACTAGAACTTCTGGGGACTTTTCGTCTCCAAACTTCTCAAGAAAATAGGATTCAAACTTCTCCCATGACATGATGGTATGGGGTTGTTGGGCAAAGTACCAGGTAGAGGCATTTCCCTCGAAATTATAGGGGAACAATCTATAGACTACATCTTCGTGCTCGACATTACGGAGTCTAATGGCTAGCATAAAAATTTTGATGTGATCTTCGGTGATCTCTTTAGAGTCTGGGTCAAACTTGGGGAGCCACTTCTCCATATATTTGGGCAAGGGATGTTGAGGCCTGGGTATAGCTACTGCATCTTGGTCGAGCCAGGGTCTGGCAGGATTGTTCTAGTTGGCCATTGGTGTGGGCGGTGTAGAAGGTTGGGATGAGGAAGAGCCTTCATCAGAGGATTCTTCTCCTGAAGAAGAAGGGGATGAAGGAGGTGGTGAGGGTGGTATTCCAGATCCTCCTGCTACAGGATTGAGGATTGGATCTGTAGGGTTTAAAGTGAGGTTAGTGCCTCCGAGTTGTTCTCTGATATCAGATAAATCTAATGGTTGGTCCAAAGGTCGGTTTGGTTTCCTTAAACAGGCGAAGGCACTATGTGTTCTTATGAGAGATTGGCGGACAATTTCTTGTACGTCACCACCTGTAGGATTTGGAGTTACTGGTTCAACTGTGATCCGTAGATCGTCATTTGATGTGGTTGGTGTTTGAGGGACGATGTTTTCATTTGAATGACTTCTTGTCACTATAGGTGAGCGGGTAGGTGGTGGAGGAGTCTTACGACTGCCTCGTGCCATTAATAATTTTCAGGCCCTCCTTCTAGGGCCATTTGTTGATGGGCAAAATTGACCGCTCGTCAACTGGAGGAGTGAATCTGGTCTGGGGTTGTCTAAATAACCCAAGCTGTTTGTATTAATCCACTCTGACGGGTTTAGTGGCTCCATTGGATGATCTAAGTCCTAGGAAAGTAAAAAAAAACTAAAGAAACTAACTAAGTGAAAAACAGTTGCTGCAACTATATACAAGTCTAATATATATTCACAGTTCGCTAATTAATATTAGTAAAATAGTAATCCTTCTTATAAAATGTACAGTGTATTGATATGATTAAATCTCTGTTATATAAATAGTATTCAAAAAATGCAAATTTTAATCGAAATCTTCAAAATCATATATGAATTGTCTTATGACAACGAAGCTAGTATTTTTTGATTTTTATAACTTTTATGAAAAAGAAATGAAATAACAACTATCTAACTAAGCACCAAAAATAACAATATGTATTGTGTATCTAAACTATAAAAAATTATTATATTAATTAAACTATTAAAATGAAAATAGCAAACTGCCTGAAATTATCATCTCCTATTCGTCCTACACATAGCATCTGCGTTCACTGTTTGATGAGACCAACCTGCACTAGATTTCCAATACTTTGCGTAAACACGAAGCAACAATGCTTTTGAATGCTAACGACAGAACATATGAGAGGTATAGTGACAACAATCTTACAATTCCACAAGTGAGCACATTAAGATAAACCCTGCTATGAAAACTCATGCATAAATGTTCAACAAATGATAAAGATAAATCTCTTAATCCCAGGTTTAAACAAAATGATTACTATGTCATAAATCTGGAACATGAACATGGATCATACATATAAATTTATATCAATCCCAATTTGTAGTAAACCATATAAGAGAAAGCAATAATAGTCTTAACTACAAATTGAAACAATCTTAACTTGAACAAAACCACAATATGGAAAAGCTAAAGCTGCAACCAGTATCGTATTTCATTCAAGTATGAAAATCATAAATCCATCGTTCTTTGCCCCAGGCAATGATGATCTTCGTTTACAAAAATATATAAAGGCCACAGGATCAAAACATTCCTTGGGTAAATTATCAAAGATGTTGCAAAAATTATGGGAATACAATCTCCCAAATTCCTATTTCTATCTAAAACTAACAACCTAATCCAAAACTATGTAAAGAAAAGCATGTTCAAAGATGCCACTGTCGATCCAATCTTCTTTAAAATTCTTGTGTACCTGTCAATGTACAAGAATACATGATTTTCATATTGTATTTTAGTTGTAAAATCAAAACAATTCAAATTTTCATAACTAGCTACAGAATCTCACGATTATGTAGCTAGTTATTATTATAAACATAATCGTGTTTTATCAATTAAATCAAAACAAAAATAGATGTGATTGAGCAAACAAATCCTGTATGCTAATTCAAAACACAAACAAAATCATCCTAAAATTACTTTTAAAATATCATACCTTGGATTTAGGGATTTTCATCAAGCTATTTTTGAATTGACAATGGCAGTAGTCGCCTCTACATTTTTAAAGACAACAGAGCCTGTGGTCTTCTACCTTTTATCATTAGCTTGCAATATGTTGTTCTCTTTAGTTATTACATTCACTCGGTCCTCCAAGGACTTGATCCGAGATTGGAGCAAAGGGACGTCTGTATAATATCGGTCGAGCCACGACTTGCATTCATTGCACTGTGGTTGATCAGGTTGTGCATTCATAGGTGAGGAACTTCTGAATTGACCATCAATTCCTCTGTCGAGTTTGATCTCACGGTAGTTAGGGTCATATTTAAGACATGGCAGGAGGTTCGTCACATAGTCATAGGGCTTGACTGAACAACGGCCGTGTGAGTATGGATACTCCTCGGTCAGAAACCGTTCGATTTCGGAATCAGAATATTCACTCAACAAAATTGGCTATTGGTCTGTGTTTTCTTTAGGTTTATTGTGAGCACACCTTGAAACCCATCACGCGACCTTTTTACCTTTGTAATTGATATCAATGTTACCCTTAACCTTTTTCCTTGCAGACCTTTTAATAGGCTTACCGCCATCTTTTAGGCATGAGTCAAGCAGGGTGTCGGGTTGGGTAGTGTTCGGGTAGGTCGAGGGTTCAACAGAGGGCAAGAGAATAGGAGGAGGAACGACATGCCCGACAAGGGTTTCTGTAACAACAGTTTTGTCAACTTGTCCAATTTCAGGATTGGGAAAACCATTTCTCAACAAGAAAGCGTCCCAACAATCGCCATTCACCTTCAACTGATGAACCATAATAGTTTTAATTAAACAGTGATGGAAGAGGCTGGAGTCGTCTTTCTCCCTTTTGAAGCTCTTAGCCATTTTATATAAACTCCTAAGGAGAAAATACGACATATTTAAGGGAAAATCTATGAAACTCATGAGCAGCCATAGGTGGTATAGGAAAACTAGACCGTATCTACCCTCACATGTAAAAAACTGCTTGATAATTGCCAACAAATCATGCCATCTAGATTTAAGAGCTGTAACGGGCATACCTTTGTCGCAACTGTTGATTTTCCTTGAGGTAAATAGTAGTGGCCATGGTACTTCGTCAACCTTTGAATTCTTAAACCATTTTTGTCCCTGGGATGGCAGACCAGTGGCTGAGCTAATGAAAATCTCGTTCAACTCGAGCTGGATGTCCCCAATTTTGGCTCTGCACCCATCAAATGTAAGTGCAAATTGTTGAGAAACTACCAGGTTGAAACCCTTGAACTTCTCAATAAAAACCAACCAACCATTCCTCTCTAGGTCCTCTCGGGTGTTATTAAACAACAACAAAGTTTGGACACCGTTGGGCTCGATTCGCACTACAGGAGCCATAGCTAATATCAAAAAATCAACAGGGTAATCGACGATAGGGTTTGATAGGGTAGACACATAACCATTTTTCCTGAATCTTCCCCAAAACAAGCAAAGGCAACCCGAAATGAAAGACAGATCATTAATGCTTATGCGTGCAAGGGTGGTGGAGTAAATTGGGACCATGCAAGAATATCATGTCGGGCTGTACAATCGACGACGCCTTGCTAAATTGTTACATTCAAATCACAATAGTGCATATCAAAAAGAATTTTAAACAACATGTCATATGAACCATGATTTGACCCAAAAATTAATGTGTTCAATCAAACCATTGCGTCGAAGTTTATGTAAATTGACACCATATTAACAATAGTCAAATGCATAAATATTGGGTGTTTTTGATAAATATGTGACCAGTGGTGTGTTTGAATTCAAAGAGTTATGACCACATAAACAAATAGGTTCATAACAATCCAAAAGATCATTTTAATGCAATCAACATGAATTCCAACTGTGGGTTTTCACGCTTGCAGTCATGAAAATGAAAACGAAAAGTAGGTATGCAAAAGCGAAACATAATGGTGTCATTTTAAAAAATTGCGACGAGTATTGAGGGTTCAAAACCCTTGTGTAGGAAGATTGTAAGGAAAAAGATAGGAATTAATATGGCTTCCAACACTAGGCTAAGCGCTATCACTTCTCGCCTCTCGCACCTTCACGAGTTCAAAGATCCAACCTTGGCACCTTTCTTTCCTGAACCCCCGAGAGGCTATGTTGACTTTTCTCCTCTCGTTCTTGCTACTCGTGACTTTGTGGGTTGAACTCTCATTCCCTTATCTCACGAACCCACGAGATGCAAGAGGTCAACGGGGTGTTGACTCTTCCCTATCTGTGATGCGTGTCCACCTGTCTATTTCCTGGGCCCACCTTGCGGTTCTGCCACGTGTTTCCTCCGTGCCTCGGCTCTCGGCGCTTCTCATCCTTTGCAATCGAAAGTAAATCCTCTCAACCTCCGAACCCCCGAACATGCGAAATGTAATGGGGTTCCTGATCCAAGGGTCCTCCCATGACCTAGACCCAACGGCTATCCTCACTCCTTGCAAATTCACCTCTCACGACTTGGAGCACCCGATCTTTGGGCTCTCACCCGACGAACCTCTGAGTTCGCGAGATCCCTAGATCTATGCCACTTGTCCTCCTCCTAACAGAGGGTTGTGATTTTCTCACGGTTTCATGACTTCAAAACTTTCAGGACAAGAGTCTCAACCTCTTACCCTCCTATATGCCAAAATTGCGAAATTCTGACACGTCATCTATGCGGGTTCCACGATGGAACTTCCCGCCTTTTTGGAATTTCGAACTTCGCAACTTCATGAATCCTACTGCTAAGCCTTCATCTCTTCAACCCATGAAACCCCAAATTGGTCAATGAAGTTCTAACCTCTGTGTCGGCGAGTATGCCACCTATCCATCAGGGATGATTTTAAGGATGGAAATTTATTTTAAAATGTAGAAACCTTGGGGAATCTTACTAGTCCTTCATATGCCAACTATAAATGTTTGGCAATATTTTTGTAAAAACATTCAAATTTCTAAGGATTTTATATAGTTTTTATAAACTTTTGGCAATTTTTAAAGTAAAATAATTTTATCCTATGAAATTTGGGCGAATCATTTTTAAAATAGTGAATCTCATTTTTGGAAAAACCATGGAAAATTAGCCCATGAGCGAAATTTAGCCCCTAAAATCATCCATGCTATCCACTCTCAGATGGACGGTCCTGATTCTCCCGATATTTACACTTGGAGAATGCTTGTCGTAACTTCCCTGCTCCTCTACAAGATCAAATGGCTTCCGGGAATTCGTGAATCCTCCTCGAATAATTCTGACCATCAATTTCCTCCTTGAAGATTTCTGCGAAATGAACGAAGTGTTCTCTTATGGAACTTGTCCTCCTATAAAACACCTTCATTGCGCCTCCTTCCGAAAATTCAAGGCACTACCTCTTTCGAGCTTTTACCACAACCTAGAGTCTTCAAAAAGAATCTTGCACGCACTCCTTGCGACAATTCGTCAAATACACTCCAAGTATTTGAAATTCTTAGACTCTGTGCACTCTCCTGTGACAACAATCTTTCAACAGTTTCACTCAGGTTACAAACACTGAGACTTCACTCGGCCTGCACACTCCTAGCACAGCTCCTATGCTTAACTTTCACTTATGCGAGAATGAGAACAAGGTTATCTCTCCCGAGCTTGCAGAGATGAACTATGACTCCTATCAACGCACACCTTGCGGACAATTTCACTGCACTCCTTGCAGGAAAACTCTTGCTCAGACAGAGAAACAATTGACACTCATTCGTTACTCTCCCTCTCTTCAGATTTCAGACATTAAATGTGAAATCAAACATTAACGCATCAAACCAAATGCATAACAGAGAGTAAACAAGAACATATCAATCAACATGTATAAACACAAAAAATAATTGAACACCATGAGTCTGAACTAAAGATCTTTGTATTAATCCAGAACTTCTATACATGGGTTTTTTTTCTACACATCTCTCTGCTTCTTCTTCTCTATGCTCTCCTAATTGATTATGCTGCTAATGTTACAATGATAAAAGTGAGGGTGTCTATATTTGTTTTCCCTCCGGCTCCTAAAACTGTCTAATCTAGGAATTCAAGTCTACCTACTTACATTTACCAACTTAAATGCCTCTTAGTCCTTCAGATGAGAGAGGGACACTAAAGGTCTGATTAAAGTCTACGAGTACGCCTTTTATTAATTGTTACATTTAAGTTTGGCGCATCCCACTTCAAAACATTTCAAACATTTTATTATGTGCCAAAATGCGTTGGCACTTAAGCATTTGCCCCAAATTTCTTCAAGACCTTACATGGTCTGATCTTCTTCATCTTCAATTTGTTATATGTCTCTTTTGGGAACCTTTCTTTCCTTAGATGTGCCAGAACCAAATCACCAACCTCAAATTGAAGTTGTCACCTTTGTTGATCTGCTCTGCACTTATACTCTTGGCTCAAGTTCTGCAATTTCTCCTTCACCTAGCTGTGAAGTTCCTTCATTGCTTCGGAAAAATCCTCTGCACTAGCACTCCTAGTTGCATTCTGTTCTGAATCCCTCAATTCATATACTCCTCTTGGCTGCATCCCATAAACATCTGGAATGGACTCTGCCCTGTGCTTCGGTTGATTGAATCATTGCAAGAAAATTCCGCCTGTGGTAGAATATTGTCCCACTGACTGTGGTGTTTTGTCACCAAGCTCCTCAGCAATTCCCCCAAACTTCTATTCACAACTTCTGTCTATCCATCCATCTGACGATGATAAGCTGAACTGAACGACAAGTTCATTCCTATCTTTTTCCATAAGGTCCTCCAAAAGTGTCCCATGAACTTGGTGTCTCAATCCGAAACTATGCTCCTTGGTAAGCCGTGAAGTCAAAAGACCTCTTTGAAAAACAGATTCACAATGTGAGTTGTGTCATTGGTTTTCTGACATGGTATGAAGTGTTCCATCTTAGAAAATCTATCTACCACTACAAATATCGAGTCAAACCCTCTTTGTATTCTTGGCAGCCCCAATATGAATTCCATGCTTATTGCATCCCACGACCTCTCACGTATGGGTAATGTTTGATAAAATCCTGCATTCTGCCTCTTTCCTTTTGAATGCTAACAAATTCTACATCTTTCCATGAATCTTTGACATCTGCTCGCATTCCTAGCCAAAAATATGACTCATTTAGCTTTGAGAACGTCTTGTCATGACCAAAATGTCTGGTCAATCCTCCACTGTGCTTCTCCTTCAGTAGATTCTCCCTCATGGAGCATTTTGGAATACAAAGTTGATTACCCTTAAACAATAATCCTTCATGGATCATGTATTCTATCCATTGGCTTTTGTCCCTGAGAATTGGATTCTCAGCTACTTCATACGCCTCCTTAAAATCTAGATCATCTCTGTACATGTCCCTGAGATCATCAAAACCCGGTGTTTTGACTCTAAACTCTTGCAACAACAAACATTTCCTGCTCAAAGCATCAAAAACCTTATTAGCAGTTCTAGAAATATGCTTAATTACAAAAGTAAAGTTATGCATGTGTTCAACCCATTTAACATGTCTTTGATTCAACTTTTCCTGTTGAGTCACAAATTGCAAAGCATGATTGTCATTGTATAAGACAAACTCCTTAGGGATTAAGTAATGCCTCCATTTATTTAGTTCCTGGATAATAGCATATAACTCCTTGTCATACGTGGAGTACTTCACTTTTGCTTCATTCAGCTTCTTGCTGAAGTATGCTATCAGCCTGTCTTCTTGGCTTAAGACTGCCCCTATTGCAAATCCACTTGCATCACATTTTACTTGAAATGTCTTTTTGAAATCAGGCAACACCAAAATTGGTTGTTCCGTGATTTTCCTTTTCAACAAATTGAATCTTTTCTCAGCCTCTTCTATTCAGTGAAAAGACTTGTGTCTCTTCTTCATTGTGTCCATCATTGGTGCACTAATTCGACTGAAATTCTTGATGAACTTCTGGTAGAAACTAGCCAATCCATGAAAACTTCTCACCTCAAATATACTCTTTGGTGATGGCTAATTCTTAATTACCTCCACCTTATCTGGGTCCATCCTCAACTTATCTACAGAAATAACAAAACCCAAATAAATGATATCTATCTTCATGAATGAGGATTTCTTCATGTTTATCAACAACTTCTCTTGTTGTAGCCTTTGCATCACTATATCCAAATGTTTCATATGCTTTGCCTCTGTTTTACTGAAAATCGGTATGTCATCAAGGTACACAATGATGAATTTTCTGATGAAATCCTTCAGGACTTTGTTCATCAACCTCATGAAAGTACTCAACGCATTTGTTAAGACAAATGGCATAACAGGCCTCTCATACAACCCTTCATTAGTCTTGAAGGTTGTCTTCCATTCATCACCTTCTCTCATACGAATCTGGTGATATCCACTTTTCAAATCAATCTTTGAAAAAAATTTGGCTCCACTTAAGCAATCCATCAGATCATCCATTCTTGGCAATGGAAATCTATACCTGATGGTTATCTTGTTGATTGCTCTCGAGTCAGTACACATCCTCCAACCTCCATATTTCTTCGGACTGAGTACTGTCAAAATAACACATGGAATCAAGCTTTCTCTTACCAACCCTTTGTTCATTAAATCCTGGACCTGTATTTTGACTTCTTCATTCTCCTGCGGTGTCAATCTATACGCTGCTTTGTTTGGTAAACTAGCTCCAGGTATGAGATCAATATGATGACTCACACATCTGATCGGTGGAAAAAAACGAGGTAGTCCATCCACTACTATGTCAGCAAACTCTTCCAACAGTTTCTGAACCTCTTCCGGTAAATCATCTACGCTCATACTGGTTAAAACAATTTTAGGCTTCCTGACCATACTGAATTGTGGTTCCTCCTTCTTCTTAACCTCTGTAAGAAGTTCCTTCCCACTCATGAGAAGTACAGTGTTGCTTACTTCAGGTTTCACCTCCTTATCTTTAATTGGCAACAACATGTGAGTTCTCCCATTCTTCTCTAGGGTGTATGTGTTCTTCCTCCCATCATGAATCACATTCCTGTCATATTTCCACGGTCTACCCAGCAATAGATGAAAACATCCATGGGAATGACATCACAGAGTATTTCATCTTTATACCCTCCTATTTTAAACTCAACTAAACATTGTTTAGTGACATTTACCTGATGTCCTTTTTGTAGCCACAAAACTTTGTATGGACTCGGATGTTCAATAGTCTCCAGCTCCATCTTTTCTACCATATTTGTAGAAATGAGATTATCTATGCTACCACTATCCACAATGACCTTGCATACCCTGTCCTTGGTTTTGCAAGCAGTCCGAAAAATACTGTTCCTTCACACGGGATTCTCCACCTCCTTCTCTGGCATCAAGAGAACTTTTCGCATCATCAGTGATCTTCCACCTTCAACATCCTCTGCCTCAACATTCCGCCTCTATGATTTGGCAATGTGAGTTTCACCACCTTCTTTCTTCTTATCTGGACATTCAGAATACTTGTGTCCAACCTTTCCACATGTGAAGCATTTCACCACTCCACCTCTTCCTCTTCGTCTACCTCTGGTACGAGGAAAAATGTTTCCATCAGCATACTGACCTTTTTGTTCAGTATGCTTCCCTCTCCATGAGCTTCCACCTCTTTCAGTATGAGTTTGAGTTTTCTTCCACTCTTCCTTGGGTTTCTAATTTCTATCCTGGGGAACTGATTTGCCTCTGGCTTGACTTTTGCCTCGACCTCTTTGACCTTGTTTTTAGCTTAGATTCTCTTCAGCTTTTAGAGCCATCTGATAAGAATCTTCCACTGTTAGGATGGTCATCATGCTCATCTCATCCTAAATGTCGTATATCAGACCATTCATGTACCTGACAACTTTTTCATCATCACTTTCATGATGACCTGCCCTGATGTTCAGCCTGTAGAATTCTTCAGTGTACTCCTTCACTAACATCAGTTTCTGTCTCAAATTTTGCATTCTCCGAAACAGAGTAATTTGTTAATCCCTAGGAATGAATTTCTCCTTCATATTTGTGATCAATCTATCCCAACTCTTGATTTTTTTCTTTCCCTTGCAGCATTTGTCAGCTTGTAGCTCATCCCACCACAATGTTGCATGTCCTTTCAATCTTGTGACATCATGTTTGAAATTTTTGTCTTCCTCAACATCTTCATAGTTAAAATATGTGTCCAGAGCTCTAATCCAATCTAGAAGCTCTTCACCATCCAGGTTTCCTTCATATACTGGAATATTCATTTTTTCCTTAGCACCCATTCTTGCAAAAACCCTAATCAGACATTCATTTGCTGCATCTTCTGCTGTGACTTCCTCTCCTTCATGCCCAACTTCATTTTCACTTTCGGAATCACTAACATCTCCAACACCGGCTATGCGCCTCTGTGTTGTCTCCATGTCCTCAAGTCTGGCGCGTATGTCACGCATCTCTCTTTCCATGGCTGGATTTGGCACCTGCCTACCCCTTCCTCTTGGTATTTCCCTATCCTCTGGTGGATCGGGTGTTTTCCTCTCTCTTCTTCTCGGAGGCATGGATGATATTTTCTTTCTCGCTTTCCCTATCTCAAATATAAAAATAAAGTCAAGCTTTGATACCAAAACTGTCGCAGACCTATCGATCCTCGAGCCAAGATCCACTCACAGGATCGTTCTTAAACCCTTCGAGTCGGATCATCTCTTTTGGATTCCCTGCTGGAATATCCTTTTGTTCGATCCATAGGTCCTTTTGTTCGCAGCTCACAATCTCGCGAGTTTGCGAGTCATGAATCCTGACTCTTCCTTCTCAAATCCGTGATACCCGAGATCGCGAAATGGGTATATCCCTTTCTTCCGTCAATGCCCTCCTTGCGCGACGACCGGCTAGGCTAAGCGCTAGCACTTCTCGCCTCTCGCGCCTTCGCGATTTCAAAGGTCCAACCTGGGCACCTTTCTTTTCCGAACCCCCGAGAGGCGATGTTGACTTTTCTCCTCTCATTCTCACTACTCGCGACTTCACGAGTCGAAGGGTCGAACTCTCGTTCCCTTATCTCACGAACCCTTGAGACATGAAAGGTCAACGGGGTGTTGACTCTTCCCTATCTGTGACGTGTGTCCGCCTGTCTATTTCTTGGGCCCACCTTGCGGTTCTGCCATGTGTTTCCTCCATGCCTCAGCTCTTGACGCTTCACGTCCTTTTCAATTGAAAGTAAATCCTCTCAACCTCCAAACCCTCGAACACACGAAATGTGATGGGGTTCCTGATCCAACAGTCCTCCCGTGACCTGGACCCAATGGCTATCCTCTCTCCTCGTGATTTTTCGTCTCACGACTTGGAGCACTCGATATTTGGGCTCTCACCCGACAAACCTTCGAGTTCGCGAGATCCCTAGATCTCTGCCACCTATCCTCCTCCTAACAGATGGCTATGATTTTCTCGCGATTTCTCTACTTCAGAACTTTTGGGACAAGAGTCTCGACATCTTACCCTCCGATATGCCAAAATGGCGAAATTCCAATACGTCATCTACGTGGGTCCCACGATGGAACTTCCTGCCTTTTTGGAATTTCAGACTTTGTGACTTCGCGAATCCTGCTACTAAGCCTTCATCTCTTCAACCCACAAAACCCTGAATTGGTCAATGAAGGTCTGACCTCCGTGTCGGCGAGTATGCCACCTGTCCACTCTCAGATGGACGGTCTTGATTCTCTCAAGATTTACACTTGGAGAATTCTTGTCGTAACTTCCCTGCTCCTCTACAAAATTTGATGGATTCTGGGACTTCACAAATCCTCCTCAGAGAATTTCGACCATCAATTTCCTCCTTGACGATTTCTGCAAAATGAATGAAGTGTTCTCTTACAGAACTTGTCCTCCTGTAAAACACCTTCATTGCGCCTCCTTCTGAAAATTCAAGGCACTACCTCTTCTGAGCTTTTACCACAACCTAGAGTCTTCAAAAAGACTCATGCATGCACTCCTTGGGGAAATTCGTCAAATACACTCCAAGTATTTGAAATTCTTAGACTCTGTGCACTCTCATGTGACAGTAGTCTTTCAACAGTTTCGCTCAGGTTACAAACACTAAGACTTCACTCGGCCTGCGCACTCCTGGCATGACTCCTGTGCTTAACTTGCACTTCTGCAAGAATGAGAACAAGGTTATGTCTCCTGAGCTTGCAGAGACGAACTCTGACTCTTGTCAACGCACACCTTGTGGACAATTTCACTGCACTCCTTGCAGGAAAATTCTTGCTCAGACAGAGAAACAATTGAAACTCATTCCTTACTCTCCCTCTCTTCAGATTTCAGACATTAAATTTGAAATCAAACATTCACGCATCAAAGCAAATGCATAACAGAGAGTAAACAAGCACACATCAATCAACATGTATAAACATAGAAAACAATTGAACACCATGAGTCTGAACTAAAGATATTTGTATTAATCCAGAACTTTTGTACATGGGTTTTTTTTCTACACAACTCTTTGCTTCTTCTTCTCTATGCTTTCTTGATTGATTATGTTGCTAATGTTACAATGATACAAGTGAGGGTGTCTATATCCATTTTCCCTCCAGCTCCTAAAATTGTCTAACATAGCAATTCAAGTCTACCTACTTACATTTACTAGCTTAAATGCCTCTTAGTCCTTCAGACGAGAGCGGGACGCTCAAGGTCTGATTATAGTCTACCAGTATGCCTTTTCTTAATTGTTACATTTAAGTTTGGCGCATCCCACTTCAAAACATTTCAAGAATTTTATCATGTGCCAAAATGCGTTGGCTCTTGCCCCACGTTTTCTTGACGTTGGTGATGCTCCTGCATCACATAAGGAGGTTTCCCCCTCGAAGAGGCTTATTATCTGAATTTCTCTCTTTTTCAAGGCATTGAGTACTTATTCTGAGGTTTTTCTATGCTATATTGATATTTGGTTCTTAACATCACCTATGTAAATTGCCACACAAAAATAAAATTACTTTACCTTTGACTTTATTACAAAAATCTGTAACTCAAAAACATAAAATACATATCTATTAGATTGATATCTTCAACTCACTAGAGTTTACCCAATGTTTACAGCAACAACACTTATTTGTTGGGGGTTTTACAGAAAAAATGATGTATATTATGACTTAATACATATGTTGTAAATTTACAATTTTCCCCAAACCCTATGTAATTAATATTGAATGTGTTACAATTGCGCCTCGGTCAGATTCATACCAGTCACCATTAATTTTCTCAAATAAAATATTCACTTGTTACCATCAACACATTTTCGGGAATGGAGTGAGAAGGAGAGGAAATTTCTCTGATCGTATTCATCGGAATGATATCATTTCAAAAATATTAGGCTTAAGGTCATATTCCGATGACGACCACTTATTATAATAATTGTTCATCCTTAAAAAGAGTTCCACATGTATTGATGTTTTATATGTTACTTTACCTTGTGATATGTTTATTTTATTAAGTTAAATGAATCATTGTATATTGTTCAATTGGAGGGGTTACTTTTACGAGGTATCATCATCAAAATATTTCCTCGGAGGTTCATGGTTTAGGAGTTTGATTTCCATCGACGACGTATTGGGGCCATATCATTGTTGGAAGATGTTAGAGATAGCATAAAGGGTTATCTTATGACATATTATAATGGTGAAAAGAAAATTAGTGAACTAATGAAGTCATCCCACATTGCATAAATCAAGCACAACTAGAAAGATTCTATTGCATTATAGTTTACGGTTTTATTATGATTTTGTCAATGAATAGTGTAATATTTAACTTTGGAAAGTGTGTAAGGGCTCATCTTCCTTGACGTGTAAGCATCATAATATTTTTTGTTAGAATTAGGATGTCATCATCGACAATGCTCAAGTAAGGGCACTTGTGAATGTAAAGTTTTTTATTTCTCAACGACGATATAAGATTCAACTTTCAAATGATAGAATTGAGTAAAGATATCATGAGTAAACGTTAAGGGATGTGGGGTCCATTTTTTATGACTAGGTCGTGAGAATCAATATATTCTTAACACATCATCATGAAAGAGGGGAAAAATATGGGTAACACCATACAACTCTTCAAGGTACAAAATTCATCATCGACCTATAAATAAAACATTATATGAATGCATCTCTTTTACACTTTCTTGACGACGACGTTGGAGAAGCATCATCGTCGAAAGAAATAGAAGTAAAGGTAAGGAATTAGAACTACAGATAAGGATTGTTGATGAATTTTAAGTGATGTTATATGGGTAGTGACTCTTGGGGGTGTTGTTATGAAATGATTTTCAATGAAATAACCTAAGATTCTCATGGTGAGGGAGACCAAAGGATGAATAATCAATGTTGAATACTTGGTTGTCATTGATGTTGTTGGAAACTTGGTTGTCATTAATGTCAACATAAGTGGTTTTTATTGATGTCAATAGATGTGATGGGTTTATTTAGAGAGGTCCCCAAAGTGATCCCATTATGGTGTAGCTTTAAGCATGGTCCTCATGGGAAGATGCTTTGAAGAAGTCTACAAGAAACCCAAAGGTGTGGTCATTTAGACCCAAGTTGTTTAAGGAATAAAGACATAAAGGAAAATGTAAACACAAGTAACACACTCATATGTGGATATTACTCGTAATTCCATTTCCAACGATAGGTGGTACGTCACATGGTTCCTCACGATTGAGGAGTTATGAGGTCATGAATTTGGAAGCCCCGAAGAATGGTTAAGAAACCTCTAAATAGTTACAAGTCATTAACTTAAGGGTAAAGTGGTTGTAACAAGAAGTCCTTAACTTAAGGAGATAAGTTACTTAGTGAAAGTATAAATACACAAGACGAAGCCTCTCATTTATATATTCACTCACACAAGTTTATTGAATATATTCTAAGTGAGAAAGTGATCTATTGGTGAATCTAAGGTAGCTAGTCTGAGGCAGGGAAGGAAGTGTGAAGGAGAGGTTTCAAGATTGCAAAGAAGAGAAAGATTTTTCTTTGAAACCCTAATTTGGATGACCCCCACAGGTCAGGATACTATTGTCCCATGAGGAACCCTCACAGGTTCTACAACCTTCGTCCCACGAGGCCTCGCTTATTGACTGCTCTTAGTCCCACAAGGCTAAGGAAAACATGGGTAGAATGCTAGTAGCACGTTGATGAGCCTGGGGAAGAGCTATAGGTATAAAATATCATGTATCAGTTCAGCTACAAATCTAAAGTTATGTTATTCTATGTATTTTAAGGCTTGCATCTTAGAAGTTTGGCACATGCTTGAGGCATGTCTATGTGATTTTTGGTATATTCCTTGAGGCACATATTCGATAATTTTCATATGGTTTTTGCTTGAGGATTATCATGGGTATGGCAAATGTTTGATGGTATCTCTTGGTATATAGTTTATGGATGTTGACACATGCTTGAGGCACATGGTTTGAGGTACATTTTGGCTACATGTTGGTGATGCTATGGTCATGCTTTTGGAATCTTGTTGAGACATTGGTATATGCTTGAAGCACATCTTGGTGCATGGTGTGAGGCATATTCGTGGCACATGTATGAGGTCCATTTCTTGGTGAAATTGATGCATGTTTGAGGAACTTCATTGATTATATCTTATGGTAAATGGTGTATGGTATGATTGAGACATATCATGAGTGATACGTTATATGGTTGATGCATGAGATGGTACAAGTTTGATACAAGGTTGATGTATGTGATATGGTACATGGTTGATGTACTCGATATGGTACATGGTTGATGCACGAGATGGTACATGTTTGATACAAGGTTGATGTATGTGATATGGCACATGGTTGATGCATGGTATGGTACAAGTTATGGTACTTGGTTGATGTATTTGGTTGATGTACATGGTTGATGTACCTGGATGATGTACATGGTATGGTGATGGTTTTTTATCCATATGAGTGGATCTAGCTATAGTTGGTTGATGATGGTATATCAATGACAACGATAGTGACAATGACAGGTTGGGTGATTGGTTCATCATAAAAGACAGGTTGATGTGGCAGTGGTAGTCAAAGGCTCACGTGACAATGATAGTGACAGGTTGGTTGATGTGAAAACGATAGTGATAGGTTGGTTGATGTATCAATGACACTAGCAATTATAGGTTGATCAGGGGTAGTTATGGTGAGTCTACACTTATATTTTAGCGTGGTAGGATGGGGAAAGGAAAGGGGGTCATAGCCTCCTTCTGGTTGGTGTTGAAGAACTAGGGGATTTTGTGCTTCCTTTAGGTTGGTTCCTATAAATCAGGGGGTCCTTGCCTCCTTCAGTTTGGTGTTAGAAAACTCAGATAGTTGGTGCTTCCTTCAGGTTGGTGCATGTAAATTAGGGGGTTGGTGCCTCCTTCCAATTGGTGCTGGAGAATTTGGAAGTTGGTGCTTCCTATGAATGTATTCTTGATATATATAAGAAATCATTATGTGGTTTTCTCCCATTTGGGTTTCCACGTAAATTCTAGTGTAGTGTCTACCTGATGTGATTTTGTTGAATGGTATTGATTATGGTTATATCCTCATGATATTTTGAATGAAATCATAAATGATATACTTCTAATAAAGTTGAAGTTTATATATTGTTATGATTGAAAGTGGTAAAAGGTGCTCATATTGGTTCACACCCCACCCCCCTCTCAATATTCCAACAATTGGTGTCAGAGCAGGTCCATCAATAAAACAATCTAACCACTGGAAGGTAGATCATGGATAGAAGAAATCTATATAAAAATGGAATACTAGAGTTTGAAGTAAAAAAATGTGCCTTATAGAGAAGAAAGATGAAAACATATGTACAAGAACAAGTATTTGATGTTTGGAAATCAGTAGCAGATGAGTAAAAAGAGACTTCCACTCCCCCAATAGATAATGATTGAAAGAAACTCAATAAAAACAATTCGAGGGTTAAAAATGCTATCCTGAATAGTCTGGTTGATTCAGTATATGTCAAGGTTATGCATTGTGATTCTACAGAGGAGATTTGGGACAAACTTTAGAATGTTTATGAAGGAGATGACAAAGTCAAAGTGGCTAAGCTTCAAACTTACAAAGGTCAAATGAACACTTGAGAAGGAAGGAAGATGAATACATTACAACTTACTTTTTATGAGTTGATTAAATAGTGAATGCGATTAAGGGATTGGGAGAAGAAGTTGAATAATCTATGACTGTTCAAAAGATACTAAGATCTCTTCCCATGAAATTTGATCCTAATATTTCAGCCCTAGAATAAAGAGGAGATCTTGTTATGCTACGCATGGATGAACTACACATAATATTTACAACTTATGAAATGAGATTAAAATAGGAGAATCTATCCAAGAAAGAAGCATATTTCAAAGCATCCAAGAAGACAAAGAAGAAGAATAAGCACAAGTCGAAGTCAAACTGCAGCTACAAGGATGATTTAGACAAATATAAACAAATATCTAACATCGTAAGGAAGTTGAAGCGAGGAACCGATAAGTAGAAAGGTATGCTTCCCTTAAAAAAATTTAATTGTGGTAAAATTGGTCATTTTGCAAAAATATGTCCTTATGCTAAGAAGTCACATAGTGATGAAAAAGAAGATCCCAAGAAAGAAAAGAAATATCAAAAGGGAAAAAAGAAAGGAGATAAGAAAATAACTCTTGAAAGAAACAAAGAAGAAGGTGAAGTGGATCTTGAGGAAGAATTCATCAGTGCCTTAACTGAGCTGAAGAAAGGAAGGAAGAAAAAATCCATTCAAAGAATAAATCATCTCCTTGAAAACCTAACTTGAAGAAAGAAAGAGAACGAAAGAAGTAATGCAAATACAGATGATAAAGAAAGAAAAGGAACATGAGAAGATTGAAAAGGAAGTCATGACATTGAGAGTTGAAGTCAACACACTCAACAAGAACTTGAAAAGTTCTCAAGTGTTAGAAAATATTCCCAATATTCAAAGGCCATACAATTACAAATCTAGACTAGGATACAAAAATGTTCATTTTGAGGAAGGTTCAAGCTCCATGATGAAAGAAATAGAACAAACGAGTTATGCAGAAGTTCTCAAATGAAGGAATCATGGTAAAAAATATTCAGAGAGGAATGAATATAGAAGACCTTCTACATTCAAGCAACAAGGAAGATTCAATCATCATGAAGGAAACAACCAAAGAGAATAATGCGAACAACCAAGGAAGGAATTTAGAAGGACTACACCACAAAGACGATCACTCACTCCCAGGTATCAAATATTATTTTTGGGTCATTGTTCTACATGCACTAACTTTGGACATAAATATGTAGATTACAGAGCATATGGAACAAATGTTCAAGCAAGAGATGGTTATGTGGCTCTCTCCAATATTAAATATTACAAATGCCACAATTTTGTTCACATATATTGAAATTGTAGAAGCGTGATAGAACCTCCCATGAATAAAAACATTGATGTCATATACAATAAGGTTTGGAGAAGAAATGAAAAAACATGAATAACAGGTAAATGAATTACAGGTCCCAGAGATTGTACTTACAATATTTACAACAGTGCAAGATCATAATAAACTCAAAGGCCAAGAGGAAGGTGTTAGAACTCAATAAGAGGATGAATATAAAGAGGTCATAATTCAGGATGACGACACAATTTATAGATACGATGAAAAGGAAGATGTATCCATAGACGAAGAAGAATATTAATCCACATTAGAGCGGGTATGTTTTTTATCCATCTGGCTTGGATATTACTATTAAATGTGAATACTGAAGATGGGGAGTCTAAGAAGAAGCTCTAAAGATAAGAGAACTATCTTTAGAGTAGTCTGAAGTGTTGGAAGATTTTGGAAATAAAATTTCAAAGTGGTTTAATGGTAGAAGTACAAAATGATAGTTTTTTTGTTTGAGGAGGAACTTTCGGAACACATTCCCATACAGGTATCAATTGACAATTATGAAGAATATCAATGGTACATTTTTTAGGAAAAGATTGTATTAAGTATTCTATGCATGTATTCAGACAGGGATACATTCAGTGCATATTATTGCAGACATGCAGATTCAGACAGATTGAGTAGACAGGAATATGTTGTGATTGGTTGCAATAGATTGGTCAACATTGTGTAGAGTTGAGTAGAAGATTCATGGATAATTTCTTATGACATATGGAAATAGATGGATTTCATAAGATATTTGTAAGGTCTAGTAGATAGTACAGAATACATGAATCAAAGAAGATGCATAACTGTGGATGAAAGAATATTAACAATTGGAATCAGTGGAATCAATGGGAAAGTGGAATCATTTTGTCACACGAAGGAAAGAATTGAAAGGTACAACATAACAAGGAAGAGAAATCATCAGCGGAAGCTATATCATCAGAGGAACATATGTTCATTGATGTGAACTTGAAATGTCCTGAAGACTTTAAGTCAAGTAACTTTGAATTATTTTTATATACGTCAGTGAATTAAAAGAGGAAACATCAATGTAAAAGAAACATCGAAAGACATGAAAGAAAACATATTCAAGAAGTCCCGTATTGATCTACATGATACGTTGTAGAGAATTCAAGGGGAGATAAATCATCAGAGAGAGAGGCTATATTAGAAGCATGAAGATAGGGGGAGACATATCGATAGGGGGATTTACCCTTTTTCCTATGATGTCAAAGACAAAGAAAGAGAAAGATCATAAGATAAATATTAGAAGCATGAAGACAGGGGAAGCAGCCCCAAAGGGAGATACCCCTTGTTATTGATATCAAAGGGGGAAAGAAACATGAGGAGAGAAAAATCAGGAGATATAGAGGAGGAGCATTGGTCATAGGTGGAGTATGAGTGTTTGAATATGAGTGTTTCCATCAATTCCAAAGGAGGAGATTGTTGGATACTTGGTTTTCATTGTTGTTGTTGGATAGTTGGTTTTCATTGATGTCAACATAAGTGGTTGTCATTGATGTAAACATATGTGATATGCGTATTTGGACTATTTCTCCAAAGTGGTCCCCTTATGGCGTATCTTTAAGAATTTCCCTCATGGGAATACACTTTGAATAAGGCTACAACAAACCCATAGGTGTGGTCATGAATCCCAAAGTTGTTTAAGGAATAAAGACATGAAGGAAAATGTAAATGCAACACACTCATAGATGGATATTCCTCATCATGTCATTTCCAACGATAGGTGGTGCGTCACTTGGTTCCTCATGTTTGAGGAGTTACGAGGTCATGAAGTTGGAATCCATGAAAAATGGTTAAGAGGCCCCTAAATAGTTACAAGTAATTAACTAAAGAGTAAAGTAGTTGTAACAAGAAGTCCTTAAGTCAAGGAGAGAAGTTACTTAGAAAAGGTATAAATACAGAACAAGAAGCCATATATTCACTTACACTATTTTATTGAATATATTATAAATGAGGCAGTGATCTATTGGTGAATTTGAGGTAGCTAGTTTGAGGTAGCGAAGGAAGTGTGAAGGAGAAGTTTCGCGATTTCAAAGAAGAACAAGGGTTTTTTGTGAAACCATAATTTCACTGACCTCACGAGTCAGGCTACTGGTGTCCCATGAGGCACCCCCATGGGTTGTACGACCCTTGTCCCACAAGGCCCCTCTCATTGAATACTCTTAGTCCTGCGAGTCTAAGGAAAATTTGGGGAGAATGCTAGTTCCAGGTGTTGAGGCTAAGGAAGAGCTAAAAGTCTAAAATCTCATGTATCCAGTCAGCTACAAGTCTAAAGTTAAATTATTCTATGTTTTTTAAGGCTTTCATCTTGGAAGGTTGTCACATGATTTATGCATGTCTATGTGAGTTTTGGTATATGCATTGAGGCACCTCTTGGATACTTAGCATATGATTTGTGATTTAGGATAATCATGGGTATAACACATGTTTGATTGTATAAATTGGCATACAATTTATGGATGTTGGCACATATTGAGGCACATGGTTTGAGGTACATTTTAGTTACATGTTGGTGATTTTATGGTCATGATTTTGGTATCTTATTAAGGCATTGGTATATGCTTGAAGCACATCTTGGTGCATGGTGTGAGGCATATTATTGGCACATTTATGACGTGAATTTCTCGGTGACATTGGTGCATGTTTAAGGCATTTCATTTATTATATCTTATGGTACATGGTGTATGCCATTATTGATACATATCATGTGTGATATGCTATATGCTTGATGCATGAGATGGTACAAGTTTGATACAAGGTTGATGTACGTGATATGGTAGATGGTTGATGTACTCGATATGGTACATGGTTGATTCATGAGATGGTACATTTTTGATACAAGGTTTATGTATGTGATATGGTACATGGTTGATGCATGGTATGGTACAGGTTATGGTACATGATTGATGTACTTGGATGGTGTACGTGGTTGATGTACTTGGTTTATGTACATGGTTGATGTAATTTGATGATGTACATGGTTGATATAATTGTATAATATACATGGTTTTGTATCCATATGAGTGGATATGGTTTAGTTGGTTGGTGATGGTATATCAATGAAAGCGATAGTGACAATGACAGGTTGGATGATTGGTTGATCATCAACGACAGATTGATGTGACAATGGTAGTCACAGGTTGATGTGACAGTGACACTGACATGTTGATTCAAGTGATAGTGAAAATGAAAGTTTGGTTGATGTATCAGTGAGAGTGGTAGTTACAGGTTGATCAGTAGTAGTTACAGTGAGTCTACGCTTGTATTTCAGGGAGGCATGATGAGGAAAGAAAAAGGGGTCGTAGCCTCCTTCTGGTTGGTGCGGGAGAACTTAGGGAGTTTCTTCTTCCTTCAAGTTGGTTCCTATAAATCAGAGGTTCATAGCCTCCTTCTGGGTGGTGTCGAAGAATTTAGGCAGTTGGTTCTTCCTTCAGGTTGGTTCATGTAATCAAGGGGTTGGTGCCTCCTTCCAGTTGGTGCTGGAGAATTTGGAATTTGGTGCTTCCTATGAATGTATTATTTATATATATAAGAAAGCATTATGTGGTTTCTCCCATTTGGGTTTCCACATAAACACTGGTGTATTGTGTATCTGATGTGATTTTGATGAATGATACTACTTATGGTTATATGTTCATTATATATTGAATGCAATCATAAATTCTATATTGCTAATAAATTTGAAATTTATATATTTTGATTGAAAGTGGTAAGAAGTGCTCATACTGATTCACCCCCCCTCTCAGTATTCAAACAATCAACACACTAAAGATGTTCATTGTATCTTGCATCATACCAAATTAGGAAATTATGCATAGAGGTTAATCTTATGAATAAATATCTAGTCGAGAAACAATTATTAGTACCTTGTAAAATTTGGTAGGTTGGTACCCATTAAAGGGATTTAGTGGGTTTTTGTGAATGCCACAACAAGCACCTTTTCTTATGAACCTATGCCTTTTGTCCAAATAAATGGAGGTGCTACTTTTCAGCAGGATATGGATATTGCTTTCGATGATGTTATTGATAAAATCATTCAAATATTTCTTGATGATCTAACAATATATTCTAAAATCCAAGAAGATCATTTTGATCATATTAGATAAGTTTTTCTTCATTGTAGAAAATTCGATACGTCATTAAATCTTACAAAAACCCAATTTTGTTGTCACTGTAGAAAAACTTCTTGAACATATTATATCATATTATGACATCAATATTAATTCAAAGAAATTTATTTCCATTCAAAATATCCAAACTCCAACTTTAAAGAAAAAAATTCAATCATTCATGAGTAAGATTAATTTCATGAGAAGACTTATATCTCATTTTTCTAAAATGATTAAACCCATTCATAATTTGATGAGAAAATACCAAGCATTTTCCTAGAATGATATTATGGAAAAGGATTTTCTATATATAAAAAATGCAATTAGTTATATACATGTCTTGGCAAATCCTGATTTTTCAAAATATTTTATCATATACAATAACTCTACTAAAGAAATTATTTTTGAAATTCTTCTGATGATCCTAATAATGAACATATAATATCTTATATGAGACAAATCTTATCAAATCTTATCTTATGATGAATTAAAATATTCTTTGATTGAAAAACGTATATTTTCTCTTGTCAAAGCTATTGAAAAACTTCTTCATTTTATTTTTGGTAAGTACATTGAGGTAAAAGTCCCTTTATATATAGTCAAGTCCCATTTTTTCAATCTTACAATATACTCATAAAGTAATAATTAGGCCCAGGAGATAGGAATATTTAAATATATATGTCTTAGCCCCCATTGACTCATATTTCATCCACCTATTTATAGAGCTCAGAAAGTATTGCCAAATTTATATCCATATGTGATTCAAAACTAGAGTAGGTGGGGTCCGCTAGTAAAAGTATTGAAATTGGTTGTTTTCATTGCACTTTTCAATGACGCATACTTTTATCATAATTTTGTGATGGATTACTTCTCTATTATGTATATGATTTCGGTTTGAGATGTTTCCCTACACATGGTATTAAAGGGATATTGCCTTAAAGGTTTATTAAAAAATATTATTGTAATTACATTATTAAAGCATTATATAAGGGAAATGATATTTGTTATGGCACAAAAACATTATACTTGGCATGATATATATGGTGATATGTTATGCTTTTATATGTTATAAATATAGGCTATATGCCCCAAATATTTTGATGTCATTAAGGGTTTGCATTGAGATTCATTAAAGAAATACTATGGAACATGTTAATATACAAAGGTTATAATATGACATGGTATACCAAATGATGTATAAAGGATGATATTTGGTATTAGGCATTGTATGAAGGTTATATATGGCACACATGGTAGATTTTTATGACATAAATTTTGGTTTATATGTCACATCTCATGATGACATTTGAGACTTAAATGATTTTAAAATGATAGAATATATCAATAGTTGTTGGTATAACTTGGATTATGTGAATGTTTGGTTATGTGTTAAGGTTGAGATCATAGGGATGGTGAGTTGGCCATTATGTAATTCCATGCATTAAATTTGGATTTGATGGGGAATTAATTCCACTTAATGCATATTTTACGACCCTTGGAATTTGTTAAGGTTTCTTTTTTTTCTCATTTGATTATTTGAAGTATGTGGAAGGTGGATCTAATGCTACATTTTGGTTTCAACTGAAATTTTACTTGGTCGTTGTGCAATCGATACAAGATTGGAACTTGTATAAGAGCAATTTTCTTGGTCGAGTTAAGTACCCATGTGGTTTCAAAGAATCAACATATCTTTTTTTTTTTGATAAATGAATTAACAAGTCTCGAAGTAGATGGTCACTCAGTATGAATGATTTCTCCCTTTCCTTCCCTCTAAGCTCAAAAGATAGTCTTTACTCTGTAAGTTGAATTGATATGGTATTATTCTGATTTTTAATGTAATTTCTAGTGTTTAAATTTTGGTTGAAAAGTACCATTTGAAAAGATATCCTGTTGTTCCTGAGATTGATTCTACGGCTCAAAGAATAATGTCAGGCATCAAAGGTTTTAAATGAAATGTTTTTATGAGTGCTTTTTTCTACCTTCATTTTTATGAGAAATAATCTTTAAATGAAATTAATAATAAGACAATACAGAGGTTGTATTGCATTATCTGAGTCTCAATTATAATTTCAAATGATGTAGAAATATTTAAAAAATTGTTAAACAAATCCATGTATCAATTACAGATAAGCCTCACCTTGTTTGCAATAGAAGAAAAGTTGAAGATGCACCCTTGAACAAGATAAAAGAATGCAGTAATTCACATAGATCATAGGTCTTGTTTTACTCACAGTAATAACAGAGAAAACGTTGTTTACTGAATGAACTCCTGCTATAATATGATCACTCTTCCAGAATTACAGAAAGAAATTCAGAGAAATGGAAACATAGAGGGAACACATAAATCAAATTGAACGAAACTTAGAATCTATGTCTACACTTGTATTAATACTCAAAAAGAGTTTCTCTATTACATTTGGCAAGAAGCAACCTCGAATAGATCTTAAATCTATCTATTTATACACAATTTTTCACAACTGAAACCCGTTGGACTTCCCAAAACGTATCACTAGAAATAGAATACATCCGAATAAAATAACAATATGCAAATATTGTTGAGTTTTGTTGGCACTTCCTCTATCTCTTTGTCTTCTTGCAAACGAACTCACATTCCTTTGATATTTGAGCTAGGTACACATGTCATTAAGGCCACCCCAATCATTTTTCTTAGTGTATTGGCCATTTGATCTCGTTTCCATCTGTCCCTTCGAGTGTGTTCAGTGGGGAAAGAAATTGTAGTCGAAGACATGGGGGGAATGATTAGGTGAATAACTCAGTGTTGGCTCATTAAGGGATGGATAAAAGTTACAAGGAAGATTAATTGTTCATGAAAAGAATGATGGGGGGACAATTGTCCAATAAGGAGGCAAGATGAGAGGATGCAAGAATGTGGGTGCTGGATAGACGGGATAAGTGATTTTTGGAGGGTGAAAGGTAGAGTGGGTGGAGAAAGTGGACGATGTGCATGATTTTTCATTTTCTCCCATATACACTTTCTTTTCCATATTCAATGCATTGGGTGCATCTGTCCATCAATTTTACCATGAACCTTGAAGGCTCAATCCTTTCATTTAATTCGAAGGAAAACATATTCTTTTGTATTTGGGGCAACTTCTCCTGGATCTTGTTCACCTTTTGGACTGTGGCTTGAAACTATGAACTTGGATTAAAAAACCATTCATTTATTTTAAGTAAATCAATCTAGCTCATCTCTTGGATGGCCCCCTGAGTGTTTTCCTTGTTCTTTCTGGAGATTCGTTGGTTCATTTCTATCTGAATCTTCCCCAAAGCCTCTGAGATGTTATTCCCTTCGAACTCAATCATATTCTTATTTAATGAAGACAATACCTCCGAAAAAACCTCTTTTACACATCTGGAAATTTTCTTTCCTTCCTAGATTTGTTTCCCAGGATTTTAGGGCCATTTCACCTCTTACTTGTTCAGAATGAGAGAGAAGGGTAAGAACATGGGTATTAACTTTCTGCATCCAAATGAGAACTTATTGAAACATAGATCGAGATCATAATACCTCTTTTTCCTTGACACAAATATCTTTTAGAGAAAGGTCCACTACCTAATAACATTTCTTAATAGAATCTACTTTCTAATAAAGTTCTTGTTGTGAAACTTCCAACCTCTCATTGATTTCTATTGATTGAGTTTTGAAGGCTTAAATATTTATCGTCATGTTCTCTGTTAGGGTCAATATGGCCTGCAATTTCTCTATCAACTCATCATGCTGAGTGACCAGACCTTGGTTGGTCTGTGAACTCCGGTAGAGCAACTCAAGGTTATCCTATAACTGCTTAATTTGATGTTGATGTCTAGCCCTGATTTGTTCAAAGTCCTTGTTCATCCTGCTTCTGACAGTCTTCTCTATAATATATATCTCATTTTGGAATTTTTCTACCAAGAGGCATTTGTGCCGTAGTTGTTTAGTCAAATTTTCCACTGACCATTGATTGGCAATGGAAAAAGCCCCTAACGAACCTGCAACTTCTTTTGCAAACTCTGGACCATCATGGTCTTTCCCATGATACACCAGTCTTTTCCTCTTAGGGATAACTCCATCCTTGTGGTGAAATTATCTTTTCACGATAGATTTTTGTTTCTTGCTGAAAAAGAGACCTCGGGGAGGTATCCCTTCAGGCAAGACAGGGGTAAGATCACCTACAAAAGTGAGTTCAGAACTAGGATTTCTGAAGTTGGTCTTTAAAGGGGTTAGTGATGCAATGGGAGAATCAATTTCCATGGAATGTTGTTGTCCTGTTGTATTTAGGGTGCCAACAAAAGTAGTCGATGTTGAATAAGGAACAACCTGTCCCAGATTCATGAAAGCTTTGAACCGAGCTAACACTTGTGGATCATTCAGTCCTGATAGTGATGTTTTTATTTCATGAAATAATACTTCTGGGCTTTTCGGGACCTCTTCAACTTTGTTCATATTGGAGAAACCTGGCTCAGATCCTGTAGGTCTATCTTCCTGTGAAGGAGGCATGGGATTTGACTCTCCTTGCAATATATTTGGTAAATTATTATGTCTATGTTTTTGAAAGCTGAGGAAACGAACTTGTTGGTCAGGAGGCAGAGGCTGGAATCTGCTTCAGACTTCCTCATAATATATAACTCCCATGAACATTTAATCATAAGGAGAATTCTCATGGATGTATCACTTCATTTTAAACTAAGCCAGATGATTTTTCATTATCTTATGTGGATCATGCTTCTTGAATTCGATGTCAACTAATTTGACATCCTCCAGGGCTTCGGCCTTGACTTTAGAGTGACCGAAATATAATAATGTGAGCATGCCAACTTGAATGGGGAAATTCGACCAAACCTTTTTCTAAGATGCTTTTAACTCTCTGTTGATACCTCCTACTACTGTCTGGTATGCCACTTCTTTGCACACCATCCCGTCGAGTAAAAAATGTGGGAGGGAATGAGGAGGAACCGAACAACCAAATACTATGATATAGGATAAATTCTCCTCAATGAACCAATTTTCAAGCTTACCTAAGTTTCCCATAATTCTTTCTGAAATCCAGGGTGGTGGGTGACCATAAATGGCTATATGAACATGCACTACAATGTTGTGACAGATTTCATAAAAGAAATATTTGGTGTTCTCCTCCCATAATTTGGAGTGATAGAAATGAATTGGTTCATAACTAGATGAGGTCCAACTCTAGTTCATCAGAGGAAAAGAGGTCATGAAACAAATGTCATCCATAACATATGTTGACATGTAAAAATGGCTAGGCTTCCCTTTTGATTTGTTGATTTATACTCAACAATTTCCTTGGCCAAATTATCAGATAGAATTTTGGACCAGTTGAAGGTATAACCCTCAGATACCTTGTTCATTAAGGCTACCCACTCAACTAATAAATGTGTAGGTTTCTTCTTCCCAAACAGGCGACAAAGCATCATGGCTACATACAAGATATGAGCGTCTAAAGAGCGTGTGGCGTATATGCCATGAGCGTCGGCTTTGAACCTTACCAGATGTCCCCACCAAGTCTTGACTATATCATGACCATTTATAACGTATTGGGTGCATTCCTTTCTCTCAAAATCTATAAGGAATGAGGCATTGTAAGTGTATTTAGGAGTACAATAAATTTTGTACATTACTTGTAGGTGCTCTAGTCGGAAAGAGCCGATGGTGACCTATTGGTGGTTGATGATGCTCCTGGTTTGGATGTTGACATGTTCGAAAGCCCAACTTATCATATCATTATAGGGTATGATTCTTGGTTGCGCAATGATATTATGAATCTCCCACTGTGCTACATGTCTAAGCTTAGCTGTAAAAGTGTCATTGTCTTCTTCACCAGAGTCGTCTAGACAGTTGATGATCTCATTCTCTAAGACATCAAAAACCTGCTTCCAAGTTTTAATTGCCTCCGCAACTCGCAGAGTTGTATCTAATAGAACATATGCATTTGGATTTGAATCATGGCCCAATGTGTCAACCTTCGTTGCAACATTTCTTGGAGCCAGGATCTTCAAGGAAACAAAATTTGCCTACCTGTGACAAGAGAAGTCTGTAAGCTCATAACTGAATAAAAAACTGCTAATTGCAAATCGTAAAAATGATTTTGAAATTCAAAGTGCTTTATTCAAAAAGTCTATCGATCTTCGTATAGCTTTACTGATGAAGAATTTATTAAACTTAATGCAATTAATTACATGTGATTCACAATCCTTATTTGAAATCATTATCCTTAATCGATCATAAATGTCATTAATACTTCGACGGTTTGATAATCCTAGGATTGTGAAATCAAAAACTCCCAAAGAGTAATCTGTCAGAGTGACGTGGCAAGGATGATGTCATTATGATGATGTTTCAAGAAAATAAAGGTTCCACATGTCACTTGAAAACATGGAAATCATCCGACATAAATTTCAAAAATGAGTGCCACGTGTCAACTCAAGGAAAGGTTTTTAAAGGACACGTGTCATATGACTCATGTTCGTGAGTTATTTAGGAAAAGTCACAAGTGGTTATCTTAGGGTTTTGGGGTTTTAGGATTTTCTCTTTTGGGTTTGGTGGAATACCTAAAGCGCGGAGCTGTGAAGCGACCGTTGAAGGCTTTCCCTTAAAACTCAGGTGGCTCCAAAACTTCAGAGATCATTAGGATCGTTAGATCAAATTAAAGAAACTCATCGACGATAGATATTGTAAGAGCCTTATTGATAAATAACAACCAATGGATTTGATTTAAAATTAAAAGGAAACTCTCTAATTTTTTTTCTTTTTGGACGAAAAAACTTTTATTTCTAAGAGGTAAAATATAAAGTTCAAAAGCTAAAAATTAGGCATGTTCCAATAGATCACATAGATATTATTTTTATTCATGTTTACCTTTTCCCTCACATATTCTCATTTTCCACATTTAAATTCCCACTCAACTCTACAAACTCTGATATGTAACATCCCGCTCTGGCGCACTTACCAAACTTATTCTTTGAGGACACTTGCTCGCAAGTGATCTGGATTTTTATGATGATAAAACTTTTTCCTTCATTATGATGCGTTAAGTTATATGACAGGATGTTTTTACTACATTGATGTAGATAGGTGCTGCTGACTCAGATTCATTGAGTGTGCAGGGTTTCGGACCTTGAGGATGCAGAGGCATCGGTGGAACTCCCTTGGACTCCGGATTGAGTCAGGGAGTGGGCTATTTGAGTTGTTTCATTTACGGTGATATTGTTTTGTTTGGATGATATGCTATTGATTTTATGATATGTTGTTGACATGATCTGACATGATGGTTGATGATGCAGGCTGACGATAGCTTGCCGACCAGACTCGCATATGGAGTAAAGGGGCCACACATGAGTTCCAGAGAGATTGAGGGAGAGGGGTGGAAAACAGCCCTGCCACAGCCTACTAGCAGTCCCGCCATGGCTCGAACTGTAGGTTAACGATTACCTAGTTCGAGAGGATCCACGATGTTGTGAGGGCAGACTGCGACAGTCGCTCACGATGATTCGAAGGGGCGCGCAATAAGGCAGGGGCCTTATTCCTTAGAGCCCTTAGTCTCCCACAAGTTCACCTGGCGGAGTGTTAACTCCAGGGGTTATAGAGTCTACCAATCCATCAAGTCAGCGAGTGGCACCCTTGGAGCACGTGGTGCATCCTGAAGGGCATGTCGCGCAAAGAAATGCAAGTCAGCGAGTGGCACCCATGGAGCACGTGGTGCATCCTGAAGGGCACGTCGCGCAGCAGAAGCAAACGAGGCGAGTGGCACCCTTGGAGCACGTAGTGCGTCCTAAAGGGCACGTCGCATGGATGATGATGATGAGACAACCTAGATGACCCTAAGACCTTAACGCCTGATAACATTCTTAAAACGACTCCCCTAATTAAATTGTCGCCCTGCTCAAATCAAAACCTGAATTAAAACATCTCTAAGATAAATTGAC
>ML784884.1:114954-126160 GCA_009831015.1 Picea engelmannii | reverse complement strand
CTGTTCAAGTGCTATTACTGTTGCTATTTCGTATATCATTTCTGTGTATTGTGAAGATTATGCTGGATATTTCACTGTTATTCTGTTATTTCTAGCATTTCGTTTCTGTTCTGCATATTTTATATATCTGGTATCTTGCATACTTCAGAAAAAAAACCTTGGAAACTTCATTCCTGAAGGATCCGAGAAGAAGTAGGGAGAAGTCTTGCTCCTAAGAAAGGTAATCATCATGATCTGGTTGCAATTAGTTCTTCATTTGATTCATGGATTATATATTCTGGCTCATCACATCATATGGAAATGAAAGGGGAAGTCTTTACTTCTTTGAGTTCATGCCCAAGACCCCCTATTCTCATGGGGGATGATACTCTAGTAGAAGTAGCAGGAGAGGGAAGAGTGGAACTCACTAATGGAAGTCTTGAGAATGTTTTACATGTTCCAAATATTTCTATAAATCTACTCTTATTTTATTAGATCACTTAGAAAGGTTAAAATGTTGAATTTGCATTAGATTTAGTTTTTGTACTTGACATGCATGGAAATTCCATTATTGAAATTGATGAGGTAGATAAAAAAAAGGTTGTATAAATTCACTAAGTTTTCTAACCATGACTCCTCTTTACTACTTACACTTGAGGAGAGTACTTTGCATGTACCACCAGTGAAACATTTAGAGACTCTTGTTCTTCCTTAAGTTCCAGACATCATAGATGATCCCATACAATCAGATTATGTACATGGAAATGAACATGTAGTAAAACCAGATAAGGAACATAGTGTCGAAGCTTCAACAGATGACCAAAAGGGAATAGTCCACACTTCAGGAAGCAGGTGTCCTTGTAGGGAATCCATTGTATTCGAGGAGGAATTGATCTTAGCATGAGGATCCTTCTCATGTAATTTCATATTCTGAACCAATGATTCCCATGCATTTCTATATGGTTCAATATACTGATGCACAAAACTACAGTGAGGTTGTGGCAAATCCATTATGGCAAGCAACCGGGCAGGAGGAGTATGACTCACTCTTAGAGAATCATATTTAGGATCTGGTTCCACTTCCAAAAGAAAGGAATAATTTAAGGTGTGGATGGGTCCACGGGATCAAGAGGTACTAGGCAAGACAAGTTTCTAAGGGAATTCATCGGGTCCATAAATATTTCTACATCTTCACGAAGACTTTCAGTGGGTAGCAGTTTCATACTTTGTGGGATTCTCCTAGAGTGAAGAACACAATTTCCTAGCAACTACCTTTTCATATTTTCATGCATTGTATTTTGAGGGGGGTGTTTTGTTCCCACATGGTTTTCCCTCTTTCCTCATTTTTTATTCATTGTTAATTAGTTTCATTGTACATGAGTACCTAATATGGCGTAGCTGTCAGGACTCATTTTTTATTACTCAATAGTGATGTTCAGGGGGTGTTTGAAATAATTCTATTTTTGACTCACTATTTCAATGGTAGTTAACTGGAGCTAGTTCTATTTTAGACTTTCGATTTTAGAACATCACTATTATGCATGCATTCTTAAGGAAAATCTCACTATTTTTTTTTCTTTTCTTAATTATGGAATGTTATGTCCTATCTGAGTGTGTATCGCTCATTCATTGTATTATATCATTGATCATCTCATTGGATTAGTGTGAGTATATTTTCTCATTCTTCCATATTGAATCCCTCATCCTTTTTTTAATAAGATTTGCTTGTATTTTCTTTACCTAGGTCTCTTGTGTAGGTTTCCATGAAACATTGATAGTGAATGGGTGTTGAAGAGCACAAAAATGAGCATCTTTTGAGATATGATCCACTACCACCATGATGAATGACTTATTTCTTGATTTGGGTAAGCCCCCAATGAAATCCATGGAAACATCTGTCCAAATAGTAGGTGGAATCAGAAGCAGTTGGAGGGCGCCAGGAATTTTGACAGTCTCTCCCTTGTTGCGTTGGCATATATCACAGTCTTCCACAAAGGTGCAGATGTCGTGTTTCATACCATCCCCCAAAAAAGAGAATTTGACCCATTCATAATTTTTGATAAAACCTAAATGCCCAGCAGTAGGAGAAGCATGAAACTCATAGAGAACTTAGATTTAAGGGATGATTGTTTTCTTAAATATATGAGACTTTTATAAAGAAATTGTTCATTGTTCCAAGATTACCCTTGATAAGCTTGGGGATCCTATTTCATTTTTTAGATGAGGAGGGATATTTTGGGGTCCTGCAACCACTCCTGGTGAATATCCTGAAGCCATTCGGTGACAATTAATGAGAGGGAGAAGAGGGAATCTTCTTCTTCTTCTTCTTATTCTTCATATTTCCTAGAAAGAGTATCTATCACCAGATTTTATTTGCCCTTTTTGTAAATTATCTCATAATCATATCCAAACATATTAGTCACCCATTTTTGTTTCTCTAGGGATAAAATGTGTTGTTCTAGGAAGTAGTTGAGGATTTAATGGTGAGTTTTAATTTGGAAGTGTTGTCCCAATAGATAAGGGTGTCATATATCCATTTCATAAAAAATATCCATCATTTCTTTTTCATTGATCGATTGGTCCAGTCATTACTAAGACAATAGTTTATTGGTGAAATCTAAAGAAAATACATCTTGCATGAGGACTTCCTCAATTCCTCTCCCTGATGCATCACATTCTAGAAAAATTGTCTTGGTGAAATCAAGTAGGGCCAGTACAAGAGTAGTGCACATAGCTTTCTTCAAGTATTGGAAGGATTGGTCTGCTACTGGAGTCCAACTAAAGGAATTGTTTTTAAGGAGAGTTATTAGGGGGGTTGTAAATTTTCCATAATTTTGAACAAACTTGTGAAAATATCCCTTTAAAACCAAGAAACCATGCATACTTTTAATATTTTTAGGGCGAGGACGATTATGAATATCTTCATTTTTCTTAGGATCCACCCTTACACCAACCTTTCCATCAATATGACCTAGATACTCAACTTCAGTGACGCCAAAAGAACATTTATATTGTATAAGGAAACGTTTGTGCTTGTAGAGGAGTTGGAGAACTTGATATACATGGTTGAAATGGGTTGGCCACGTTTTACTATATATGAGAATATCATCAAAGAAAACTAACACAAAGTGACAAAGGAAAGGATGAAAGACATGATTCATGAGACTTTGAAAAGTGGAGGGGGAATTAGAGAGACCAAATGGAATGACCAAAAAATCATAGTGGCCCTCATGAGTACGAAATGTAGTCTTGGGGATGTCTTCCTCTTTCATATGTATCTGGTGGTAGCTAGAGTGAAGGTCATGTTTGGTAAAGTATTGAGCCCCACTGAGTTCATACAGAAGGTCATCGATGATGGTAATGGGGAATTTGTCGTTGATGGTGAGTTTATTCAGGGCATGAAAATAGAGACACATGCACCAAGTTCCTTCCTTCTTGAGGACCATGAAAACATAGGAAGAATAGGGGCTTGTACTAGGATGGATAACACCCGCTTCTAGCAATTCATGGACAATTTTCTCAATTTCATTTTTTTGAACAAAAGGATGATGATAAGGGAGAACATTGGGAGGAAGACTTATCGATATTAAAGGAATGGAATGATCATGGTCATCATAGGAGGGGGGGGAAACCATGGGGGTTTAGAAAATAGTGTGATGGCGTGAAATGATAGCTTGAAGGTCAGGGTCTAGTGGGGGTGTCTCAACTACTTGAATGGAATGGAGTTTGGAGATGATGTTAGAATGACCTTTTTTTAGTAACGTTTCCATGTAGTGGGAGTTGACGATCTCTTGAGACCCAGCGGTAATGCCTTAAAATTTATATTGTTAGTTTTCCTGTTGGAATTGCATGGTTAACTCCTTAAAATCCATGAGTATGGGTTCTACAGTGTGTAACCTTTCTCCACCAAGCACAATTTCACAACCACCCATGTCAATAGAAAACATGTGATATTTCAGGTTATACTGACCAATTTGTAAGCACACATTTTCACAATGCCCTCCACATTTCATGGAGCCACCATTGGCAATCATGATTTGAAAATTATTGATAGCATGGATATACTAGTTGAATTATTGGGAAAGGTGGCGATTAACGAAATTACGATTTTTCCACTATCAACTAGGATGATGAATTTCCTATTCTTAATGTAACCAATCAATTTGACAGTTTGAGGAGATTAAAAACCAATGAGAGCATGTAGTGAAACCAATGGTTCAACTTCAAGAGGATTAGAGGGAAGGGTAATATCATCGGTTGGGGGTAGGATTTCTTTAGGTAAAACCACAACATATTCATCATAAACATCCTAAAAAATGGCCGCAAAAAGTTTTTTTTTTTTACACTTGCACCCTGGAAAGTATTTATCGTCACAATTACCACAAATAACCTTGAGTTGGCATTCATCCATTTCTTCCTGTGTTAACTTGTAGACCTTGAGAGGAGTGGCCCGAGGAGAAGGGGTGTTGGGTTTACGGAGGGGAACTAAAGTGGGTTTTCTACTCTTGTCCAAGATGACCTTTTGTTCCTCCTTGGAACACACAACCAATAAAGTTCGAGGGAGATCCATGATGACTTGGGAATTAATTTAATCCTTGAGGCCACTGATAAATAATTCTCTAAAGAAAGCATGTGACATTCCCTCCATTCGAAAATCTAAGTGCTCAAAGGAAACAATAAAATATTCCATTGTTCCAGACTATTTCAACTTGGTCAAACGTCCTAAATGGTGGGTGTCCATGTCAAAGTGTTCATACAGCTCTACAACAAATTGTGACTAAGAAACATACCCTTGGTGTGCATTGTGACACCATCACCACCATTTCCATCTTTCTGGATCCAAATAGAGAATTCCATAATGAATCTTAGTTAAGTCATCAATGATAACATGCAGGGAGAAATAATGTTCCATCTTAGTAACCCATGCTTGTGGATCTAATCCATCAAATTTTTGACCTCGACTCTCCAGGGACAGGGGTCATGAGGTAGGTAGTTGGAATGAGAGTGTAGAGGTTGGTTGGAGTCAACACCTTTAGTATAGATAGGTGGGTCAAAGGAGTAAGGACCCTGGAATTGTTTCATGAATTCATCAAGAGCAGAATGGATTTCAACAAATTGGCTACCGAGTTGGGCTTGGACATAGTAAATTATTTCATGAATGGCCAGAATGTCCCTGTTTACTTTGGCCAGTAAGTCCAGTATTCAATTTTTAATTGGTTTATTCTTGGAGGGTAGGATACATGAGGGGATGAGCGGTGGTTCCACGGACCAGAAAGAAGATAAATCATATATACCAGGGTGATCAGTGCAGTGAGAGGAAAGCAATGGGATAAGCGGGAAATGAGGGTACCGAGAACTATATGGGTCCACGAGGTAAAAACAAATTAAAAATGAGAGGTATTACAATGATCAGAGTGAAAATGGGAATCTGATGAGATAGGTCTCAAATAAGGGTGCAGGTAGGCAAAAACAAATAGGTTAAAAATGATAGGTATCACAAGGATCAGGGGAAAAGGCAACATCTAGTGAGATAGGTCTCAAATAAGGGTGCGAGAAGGTAAAAAAAGGTTAAAAATGATAGGTATAAAAATAATCTGTGTGAAAAGGGGAATCTAATGAGATGGGTCTCAAATAAGGGAAATCTAAGTAATACTGCAATGTTGAAATGCTCAAATTCTTAATAGGAAAAAATGTGTAGTAATTTCGCAACCTTAATGCAGGAGGCAAGGTTACACTTACAATAAATATTGTCTATTCCTTTTCTATTTTGTTTATTTCCCAAGGGTTAGGGTTTTTAGGGTGCCTATAGACAAGGGTTTTCCCTGTGCTATAGCTCTCTGATATATGCACATGGTTGAATAATAATACATGGCCTAATTTCTCAGGGCACCAACTAAGAATGCTAGAGCATACCCTTATCTGTACTATCTAATTACCCAAGTAATAGAGAGTATCATCCCAAGTTTTTTTCTCGGTGGCACTATAACAGTCAGAAGACATATCGGTTGATCTATGGTCTGTTTCAGGATACCTAGGGGGGATCCCAATATACGACACGTACTTGGAAGTGCAAGTTCATATACATGTGTTGCCTTATGCACTACCACTCGAAGGGGTGCCAACAAGGGTTACAAGGGTTTCCAACAATGTGAGCTTAAAAAACTATTGTATTTGTTGTTTGTATGCTTCCCTGATGGAATATTTATGTGTTGAATGACATATCAATGTAGTTTAAAGATGCTAGAACATGTTTCTATCCTGGAAAAAAATTAACCCACAATTCCTTCCAAGGAAAGTTCTCTGATACCACTTGTTATGCACCTGGTTATGTGATATTAAGCATAAACATGAATACAACATAATTTAGCACTTTTTCTCTTTACCACTTTAATTAGTCATTATATGATCAGATGTAGAAAATCAACACCATAGCATAGTACACAGATATTAATGTGGAAAATGAAATGGGAGAAAACTAAAAATATTTCTTTATAAATATTTGGTACGCACTAACCTATTGTTATAAATCTTCCAGGTACCAACCTATAAGAGACACCAATATACTTGACTGAACACCAACCTGTAGGAGCCACCAATATCCTTGGTTGAGCACCAAATCAACTCTTCCTATAGGTACCAACCCATAGATGCATAATTTTCAAGCACCAACCTACAAGAGACACTAATCCCCTCAAGCCCCATTAAGTTGTCAATAGTGTCAGATTGACAATTTTCTTGAATATTTCACTTGCACAAATATGTTCCTCTGTCTCTACTATTACAAAACTTTCCACCATCTTACATTCTTACTGAAATAAGATATTTCTTAGACCTTTCACCTCCCAACAACCCTCATGCACTCGTTCTCCCTCTTGATAACCTCTGAGCTCTTAACCTTTCACACACTTCTTGCTTCACTCTTCACTCATCCATTGCACCCCTTCAAATTCAGACTCTTTGTTACATATCTTCACAAGAAAACTATTTAAAACTTCAGAATATCTTAGAAATTTATATAAATGATACACCCAAATATTTTTCAGCATATCCAAAAAATACGGGGTGAGCTCTAGATATCCACAAAACTAGACTACATTGGCCAATCCAAAACCCCTTCTTTTTTGTTCTTAATTTGTTCAAGAATGAGACTGATGTACAAATATCTTCATATCTATTCCAATATTCAATCTCATTTGTTTATTTTCTTCATTGTCAGACAACACACCCTCAGTGCTCAACAACCATCCAATCTGTCCTTGATTTGATCTCAACCATTGATCTTCTTAATTGTCTTCAAGAACAAACTATGTAGTCATGATGTGCAACCTACAAATCTTATTCTTAAATACATTATGGCCATTATTTTTTTCTCTACCCATCAAGATACTCAATGTAAACATAATCTATAACATCCATCTAATCAATATTAGAATTGATCTTGACCATCAATCTGTCTTACCGTGGGTTCATGGATCTAAGCCACATTTCCTCACACCTCTTTGACCTCCAAATTGTGCCCTCAAGTTCCATCGCACTCATTTTTCACCCACACTTAGAAACATTTCCAAACATTTCACTATGGGTCTTTTGGACCATTCGATCTATGACACATGGTAATTTTATGGGCCATTAGATCTCAAATACATGACTACTTCTTGGGTCATCGAATCTCTCTCCTTCTAGTTCATCCTATCTGTGACACATGGAAACCTCTTGAGCCTTTGGATCTCTTACCTTCTGGGTTGTTCAATCTATGACATGTGGAAACCTCTTGAGCCATTGGATCTCTCACTCTCTAGGTCGTCTGATCTCCCAATCTTGGTACTTATTCATAATTAGCGATTTCTTCAAGATCTTATCGAGGGACCATGGGATTGCTCTTATTATTGTCATCTTACCAATATTCTAATATGCTCACTATATATAAAAAGTCTTTACACTTGGTCTATTTTCTATTCTTCACAAAATGGTTGGTCCGCAATAATTTCTCTCATTATTTACATAGCATCGATTCTCCATTGCTCTGTGACATCTCAACACCTAGTTATTTTTCGAGGCTTATCTATCCATCCAATTCTTGGTACTTAGTTGTTTTTTCTTTTGATATTTTATGTTCCATACTTAGTCTTTTAAGTTCAATCGTGGAAGTAGAGTTTTCACACTCCTTTGAAAAGTGTTATCTTTTCCGTTCGTTTGTCCATGTTGAGATTCAACAAGAAGATCCTAGTGAAAATTATGCACCTACACTAGGATGGAGCCTCATACTATTTTTAGGTGGAAGTCTATTTTTAGATGATGAACAAATTATATTTATAGATGATGTCTATTTATAGATGGTGAGTGAATTCTATTTATAGATGTATGTCAACTATTATTATCCCTTAATAATAGTTGGACAATAAATACTAGTGTATTCTCAATGAGCACTTGGAAATAGTTAACTGAAGTGGAAAATCAATTAGCTATAGGAAATTCGAGTTCAAAGGTTTATTGGTGGGACATTCAAGTCGAATTAGTTGTAACTAAGTGATTCGAAGTTGTAACAGAGTTGGATGTGTAGTTATGTGAGTTGTGAAGTAGTTTAACTCAGTTAAGTGAGTTAAGCTCAGTTTTACTATTTGTAACTGAACTTACACTAGTGAGAGATCAGTGAATTAATTATTAATTAATTCACAATCAGTGATCTCACATGCAATTGAAGATTTACCATTGTTAACTACATGCATGTTAGATCCAGTGGAGACTCGGTTGAGATAACAGGTGAAAGGGACAGTTTGACTATCAGTTGTGACATTAGTGAGTGCACTCATGCAACCACACACACATTGGATGTGCCCATGAGGACTGCTCAGCCTAGGTAAGAGGAATTCATTCACTGCAACGATTTCCATTAGCAGGGATTATGCAAAGGAGGCAGGTTGTCTGGAAGAAGTAAATTGTCACATGAATTTGTCAATTTCTGTATGACAGTGTGAGATGATTGTATATTGTAATGAGAGATATTGGATTAGGGTTTTTGATGAGATTGCTTCATGATCCATGATATATACATAATATATGATAGAGGGGTTTTTAGCTTGATGCTTTCCCGATAAAACATCTATGTTATCTGTGATTGATCTTTCTTCTTGATATTGCAATTGGCGATCATGTTTTAAATTCCACAAGAATATTTGTAGAAGTGATTTTGTATTTAACAATGGCATATAATTGTTAGAACAGGAGCATCCAGGCAATTCACAATTTGTATTAAAATTTATACATGGTATCAGAGCACAGAAGATTGCATAAGTTGTGCTTGTGATTGGATATAATTCGAATTTGCAAAAAGACTTTCTTGGTGCTACAACTGATTCAAGATCGAAATGGATTTCAATGGCTTGAGGTTAGAGTATGCACTTGAGGGAAGATCGAACTACATTTCTTGGAAGGATGGGATGGAGGAAGTACTCGAATAAAATGGCTTGAAGGAATTCATTGACAAAGATGTTCCTAAGCGAGATGTTGCACACACTACAAATCTTGATGCATGGAAAAATAAAGTAGCAAAGGCGAGAAGTATCCCATTGGAGGGAGTACGAGACCACATTGTCTCAAACCTCCATGGGAAATCCACACCATATGCAATGTGTAATAATTTGATGGATCTATACCAAAAAAATAGCGACCATAGGAAATTGGTGCTCAAAGATAAAGTCAGGAAGATCAAGATGGTGAAGGGCGACTCCATTCCAAAATATCTCATGAAGTTTGTCCAATGTCGGTATGAGCTGTGGAGTGTGGGAATAAAATTCGTTGATGATGATTTGGTGAGCTTGGATCTCCTAGGAATTCCCAAAAATTGGCACAGTTATCAAGACTCTGTCAATGGAAGGGAAAAATTGCCAGATTGGGAACGACTATGGTCGGATTTGGTGCAGGAGGAGTTCAAGAGGAACACTAGAGATGGCTCTTCATCAAAGCAATATGAAGAAGAGTATTGTGCTTTGGATTCCAAGGAAAGGAAAGGGAAGGGGAATAAATTACATTCAAAATCCGAGTCTAAAGGAAAGAAGCTGGATTTGTCCAAAGTGAAGTGTTTTCATTGTCATGAACATGGGAATCTCATTACTAATTGTTCGCAGAAGAATAAGAACAAGAAGGTTGTTGGAGATGCACCTGGTGAGGCACTTTACTTGCAATTTGAACTTGAATTCTCCTTGATTGCATGCATGGCATCAAGTGAATTGGGATTGGTGTGGTATTTGGATACTGGCGCTTCCTTCCACATGACGGGAGATAAGGAACTTTTCAGTGACTTGGAGGAGAGAGATCTCAAAATGCATATAGAGATGGGAGATGATGGATGATACAGTGCGATTGGCATTGGTGGCATTACCTTTTAGAGGGATTCAGGTAAACCATTTCAATTGAAAGATGTTATTCATGTTCCAGGTCTGAAGAAAAACTTGGTCTCAGTCGCAATGTTGGAGGACAAAGGCTATGATGTTGTTTTCAGCGATGGAAAAGCCTTCCTGTGACATAAAACAATGGGTCAAGTCAAGAAGATACAGATTTGAGTTAAGAATATCTACAAGCTGGAGGTAGATGGTTGCACTACCATGATGGGAAAGGCAGAAAAATTTGTGAGCAAGGATAAGGGCGAATTATGGCACAGACGATTGGGCCATCTTCATCATGGAGCCTTGAAAATCATGCAACAAATATCTGCTGGACTTCCAATGGGAACACTTTCTCAGTTAGATTAGTTCAAGGGTTTCACCATGGGGAAGTGTAGTGTACCTATTTGCTCTGATACCAATTTGTAGTGTACCTATTTGCTCTGATACCAATTTGTAGTGTACCTATTTGCTCTGATACCAATTTGTAGTGTACCTATTTGCTCTGATACCAATTTGTAGTGTACCCTTTTGTACTACCCAAGTTTCCAAACCCCTCAATTACCATTCTATACATGAACGTTCACATAATTGATACAGAAATTATAACCACATGCATTTAACACAATTAACCCCATTTAAATCTCAGAGTAAAATATATAATTCACTCCTTTCAAATAAGCAAACCATAGCATTCAACAGCAGATTCATTTACACAGCGGAAAACATGATACATAAACAAAGCAGTCATGCTCAACATGATTAAAGCATAATTCAGATATACTTATCTTTTAATAGCTGTAGAAATCACCAACCAAGTGCAGGCCTTCCACGAACCTCCCAGCCTT
>ML784884.1:53160-88515 GCA_009831015.1 Picea engelmannii | reverse complement strand
CAACTTCCTTCTAGAATCTTTGATAATCCTTATTTTGATATCCTTGCATGTCACTCTCTTTAATTTACACATCACACCACACTCTTTGTTCTTATTTTCATGTCACGTCTTCTGAAGCTACATTAGACCCTACTTTCTACTTTTTGCATTGTCTTCCACATTATTCTACACTTCTACTTCTCCTATTTGTGTTGTCTCATCTTTGGAATACTTCATAAATGAATCCCAAGGATCTTTGTTCCTTTTGTTTTCATCTATGTGCACTGCTCTCATCTACCCATACTTCTACACACATCCATGTATCGCTTGTCTTTTCACCCAACTACAAACTCATTTTAGATATTGTGCATGATGCTATTGCTTCAAAAGCCCCTTGCAAGTAAAATATTTCATATTCTTATGCAATTCTTGTGCATTGTGACTCATCAACCTTCATGTTCCCCTTACGAAATGTATGATACTCATCTTAAAAATTCCATGTACTCTCCTTTATAACTCTTCCTCCCACTTTGCCAAATATTTTTGGTATGTCTTCTTCTTTAGTATTTGGCTACATCGATTTACCTTAACTTCATATTTGGTTTCCTCCTCATCCTTTGTTTCTTCATATGCATAAAAATTTGATACATGAATATTGATGATATGTCAAGTGTTTTTGGAAACTCGACCTAATATGCATTATTTTAAAACTTCCTCTATCAAAATTTTGCACAATCATCTTACTATATGCACCCTAAGGGTAGTTCCCTTTCCTTTTATGGACCATAACTTCTTGTCCAACTTAAAAAGGTTTAAATATTTTGTGTACATATATGTGCTCCTTATACTTTTCACTTTTAACATTCAAACTATTTTATACCTTTGCATACACTTCATTTTTTTGTGAATTCTTTAGAATCATCAATTCTTCTCATGTCCACCCATAAATCAACCAAGTCCACAACAAATTTCATATTATGTCCATACATAATCTAAAATGATGATTTTCTATCAAGTTATCATGTCCATGGAACTATTGTGTGAACAAATTTCCTATGCCAAAACTAAATCCACCATTTCAACTTATCTTTTGCAAAACACCTCAAAAAATTCCCCAAAAGTTTGGTTCACAAATTTATACTAGCCATATGTCTACAAATTATATGTTGAAATATACTCCAACTTCATCCTTATCTTCTTCTATAAAATCCTCCAAAAATTACTAAGGAACATCATATTATGGTATGATGTTATGGCCCTTGACAATACATGCAAACAAACCAACTACTTGAAGATCACAACTCTATGCAATAAGTAGAACCATTGTTTTTTTTTTAAGGAATGAAACATGTCATATCCAAAACCTTGTCAACCATAACAAACAAAGTTATCAAACCCTCGATGTTTTCTACTAGGCAAGCCTAGTACAAAATCCATGGATAAATCCTCCTAAGGCATATTTGGTATTCTCAATGGCATGTGAAATCCTATATTTTGACTTGTACACTTTGCCACCTGACGATTTCTGCATAACTCCATAAACTTTCTTACATATGATATTGTCTCCTCTAATTCTAAATGATTTTAGTGGCTAATAATCTATGTAAAAAATAAACTCCTTTGGAAACAAATAATATTTCTAGTGCTTAAGTACTTATACTATCACATGTAAATCCTTGTCATATGTTGAGTAATTATTCCATTCCTCATTCCACTTCTCATTTAAATATATCACTAGCCTTCTATTTTAACTTAACAGGATACTCATAACATCCCAATTTGCACCAAAATCACCTTGGAACACTTTATTGAAATCTTATAACACCAATACTAGTGCCTTGATTATCTGCTTCTTTAACATCTAAAAATATTCTACACTCATGCATACCAACTAAATATTTGAGATTATATCATACACTCATCTATTGGTGCACACATGTTGTTGAATCCTTTGATGAACTTATTGTAAAAAATGGTAATATCATGGAAACTCTGCACATCAATAACACTCCTTGATGTATGCCAATCCAAATTTGCTTTAAGTTTCTTTGAATCCATGAACAAACATACTTGGATTATACAAATCTAAAATAGAGTAACTCATATTTCATTAATGTGCATTTTTTTATATTAATGTGCAATTGTTATCCATTTAATGATTCAAATACCAATCTAAAATGATCTAAATGTTCTTCTTTGTTTCAATTGAAAATCAAAATATCATGCAAGTAGAAAAACACACAAAAATGTACAATCACAACACTTTTTACATCAACCACATGAATTTACTCGGTGCATTGGTCATCTCAAAAGGCATAACAAACCATTCATACAATCCATCCTTAGTATTAAGCAAAAAAAATCATTTATTTACCACTCTAATTTTTCTCTTCATCCTTTAACAGAAAGCATTGTATGCCCTCATCAAATTTTATTATAGTGTATATGTTTTTCCTTCCACCATGTATTGTGCACCTGTAAAACTGCCAAGGTCTTTCTAGCAACGTGTGACATGCTTCAATGGGAATGACATAACACAGTAATTCATCCCTATATTGACAAATGTGAAAAGATATTTTACATAAATATGCCCATATCACCTTGTAACCATTTTGGAACCAAAACATTAATATGGTCAAGGGTATTTTTTGTCATGTTAGTCCCAAATTTTCTCTACCCTCTTTGTAGTGACCATATTCTTTAAACTACTAGGACCAATTATAACGTTACAATACTTACCTCCAAATTTACATTTTGCTCTAAAAATACTCTTTCTTAGCCATATTTATTCTTTTGGTATTTGTTGTTCTTGCACTACCATGACTCTGTACAACTTTATGCAACATGCAACTGTATGCAACAATGCAACTTATGCAACTTTATTCATCTTTATGCAACTTTATGCAACAATGAAACTTACACAACTTTATGAATCTTTACGCAAGTTTATGCAACATGCAACTTTATGAAAAAATGCAACTTATGAAACTTTACGCAACTTTATGCAACATGCAACTTATGCAACTATGCGACTATATGCGACTTATGCAACTACATGCAGCTATATGCAACATATGAATGTGTGGCCTATATCATCCTAATGCAACTTATGAATGCAACTATATCCTCCTAATGGCTCTAAGTTCCTTCTTAGAGGCCTTGAGAGCCAACTATGATGCATAAAACCTGTGAATGGTGCAACTATGGTGTCCTAATAGCCATTATTATTATTTAAAGCATACCAATGTTGCCCATATTCCTAATTGGAGGCCTTGATCTTGGTCATTAAGCACATAAGGTTCATTTAAATCCTAATTCCCTTTTCTCCTTCCCTTGATGATGGTACAAGCCTAAGCTCCCATATGTGAAGTGAAAAAATACTAATGGTGTCCAAATCCCACCTCGAGGCCAAATATCCCTTAAACATTATCTACATGATCATTCAATGGTTAGTTCATAGACCTTGAGGTGAAATATCTCTTAAATAATATCTACATGGTTATTTGAGGCCTAGTTCATGGGCCTTGAATTTCTTCCCCTAGACATGGTACAAGCCTTGAGAACCATTCTTATTATGAAAAAACTATTAATGGCACCAAAGATCCCACACAGAGGCTAAAGATTTTTACATATGTCTTGTGTTATTTTTTGACAACTTCATCATGAATCTTAATCCTAAGAAGATTTAAATAGGACCTAAAAACCTTATGTTCTTTCCCTAACCATGGACAAGACCTAAGTTCCATACATGGTGTGAAAAATTTGTGAATGACACCCATATCCCACCCAAGAACCATAGTCTATTAAATAGGATAAATGTGGTGGTTTGAGGCCTTGGTAATGTCCAATGAGGCAAAGAAAATATGTGGCAATTTCAACTTTATGCAACTAAATGCAACTATATGCAACTGTGTTGGTACCAAAAACGTGTATTGGCACGATAACTTATCTTCTTGTTTTATCAAGTGTAGGTACCACCAAATAGGTATATGTCGGATATATGTTCCTCAAGTGATGATCAAGATATAGTAAGAGAGGTTGAAAGTGAGACGTGTTATACTAGATCTACTAGTTCTAGATCAACTATATGAAACTATGCAACATGCAACTTATGCAACTTAAGCAACTTTATGGAACTTATGCAACTTTACACAACTTTATGCAACTTTACGCAACTTATGCAACAATTCAACTTATGAAACTATGCAACTATATGCAACTATATGCAACTTATGCAACCATATGCAACATATGCAACTATAATGCAACTATATGCAACTATATTGCAACAATTTTGTATGAAACTATATGCAAATATGCAACTATATGAAACTATGTAACATGCAACTTATGCAACTTTATGGAACTTATTGTTGTAGACCTATTAGCCCTCGGGTCCGAGATACACTCACAGGATCATTCTATATGTCGTTAGAGACAAATCGGCTCTTTCGGATTCTCTGCTGGAACCCCCTTTCAAATCGATCCACAGGTTCTTTTTCACAGTTTGCAATTTCATGAGTTCGTGAGTTGAAACTCCGACTCTTCCTCCTCCAATCCGCAATACCCGAGATTGTGAAATGGTTATGGATCCTCTTATCGTCATCTCCTTCCTCGCGCAACCACCGGATAGTATTATCATTGGCTCCTCTCACCTCTCACGCCTTTGCGAGTTTCAACGTCGTGCCTTCGAGCTCTTACCTTATGAACTCCAGAGAAGTGACAAGTCAACGAAGTGCTGACTCCCTTCCTCTTGGCAACATGTCTCCACCTGTCTGTTTTTCTGGGCCCCCCTTCATGGTTCTGCCATGCATCCCTCATGCCGGCTTCAGCACTTCACGACTTCTCCCTTCGTGACTTCAGGACTTGAAGTACCCAACTCTTACCCTCCGATACGCTGAAACACGAAATTTCGACATGTCTTCAACGCGGGTCCCACGCGGAACTTCCCGCCTTTTTCGGATTTTCGGACCTCACAAATTCGTGGGTCCTGATGTTGAACTTTCGACTCTCCAACTCACGAAAACCTGAAGTGGTCAACAAAGTCTGACTTCCAGGTTGGCGAGCACACCACCTGTCCACTCCCAGATGAACAACCCTGATTCACTTCGCAACTTTGCCCCTCGTGAAGTTGAAGGGTTTCCCTTTTTTTACCTCCAATGTTCGAGTCCCTGATATGGGTGATCTCACGACACGTGTCCTTCTTCTGCAAACGGCTCAGATTCCCTTGCTATCTCGGGACTTCGCCTTTCACGATTTCGTGAGTCTCGCTACAAAGGTTTCGACCCTTCACCTCCCGATACCCAGAGATGTGAAATATGTGAGTGATCTGATGACCCTGTTGGCCCAGATCCTACGGCTCTATTCTCCCAAGATTTACGCTTAGAAAACATGCACCATAACCTTATTTCTCCTCTATGAGATCTGATGACTTCAGTGACTTCGTGACTCCTCCACGGAGGGTTTTGACCATCAAATTCCTCCTTGACGATTTCGACGAAATGAACACGGTATCTTCACGAAACATTGTCCTCCATCAAACCAAAGTTGTTGCGTCTCCTTCCAATGTTTAAGACACAAATTCATTTAAACTTTCTCCATGACTCAAGTCTTCAAGAAGACTCCTGCACACACTCCTTGCGGCAATTCTTGAATACTTCCAAGTATTTGAAATTTCAGACTCTGCGCACTCACTTTGCAGAAGCAGTCCTTCACTCCTTCCCTCAGGTTGCAAACCCTGAGAATCTACTCGGCCTGTGCACGCCCTGCACGACTCCTATGCTTGACTTGCACTTCTACGAGAATGAGAACAGTGTTATCTTTTCTGAGCTTTCAAAGATGAACTATGACTACTGTCAACACACACCTTGCGAACGATTTCACTGCACTCCTTGCATGAATACTCTTGCTCAGACAGAGAAACAATTGAAACTCATTCTTCACTCTCCCTCTCTTCAGATTTCAGACATTAAATATGAAATCATACATTCGCTCATAAAAGCAAATGCATAACGGAGAGTAAACAAGAATATATCAATTAGCATGCACAACAAAGAAAATAAATTGAACGCCATGAATCTGAACTAAAAATATTTGTATTAATCCAGAACTTCTGTAGATGGGGTTTTTGCATAGCTCTCTGCTTCAGCTCTCCTATGCTCTCTTCTCATAATGCTGCTAATAATGTTACAACTATATAATGAGGGTGTCTATATCCCATTTCCCTCTTCGCTCCTAAAACTGTCTAATTTGGGTATTCAATTCTATCTACTTACATTAACTAACATAAATGCCTTCACCTAACATAGACGAGAGAGGGACGCTCAAGGTCTGTGACTATATGGAAGTACACCCTTCCTTAATTGTTACATTTAAGTTTGGTGCACCCACTTCAAAAGGTTTTAAACAATTTATCACATGCCAAAATGCGTTGGCGTTGCCCCATGCTCACTTGATGTTGACGATGCTCCTGCATCATACTCCCTCGCTTGAAAATTTTCATGGGCTCCTGTCCATGAGCTCTCGCATGGTTTGTCCATGCTTATGGATCTCTGCTTCATTCACCCAAATGACATCTTCAACTGGATGTACCTTCCACTTAACCAAGTATTCAAAGTATTCCTTTCTTCTGGTCCTCTTGCTAACCCTTTTGTCCAGTATGCTTTCCATCTATGGCTTCTCTATAACTGGCATCTATTTAGCCCACTGAACCTCTGGTTTTTCATCACTTGTTCCTAGTTCCTCATCTTTGTATGGGTACAAATCTGAGACATTGAATATCGGAGAAATTTCGATCCCATCGAGTAATTCAATCTCATAAGCATTTGCCCCAAATTTCTTCAAGACCTTACATGGTCCGATCTTTTTCGTCTTCAGTTTGTTATATGTCCCCTTCGGGAATATTTCCCTCCTCAGATGTGCCAGAATAAAATCACGAACCTCAAATTGAAGTTGTCTCCTATGTTGATATGCTCCGCGCTTATACTCTTGTCTTGAGTTTTTCAATCGCTCCTTCACCTGGCTATGAAGTTCCTTCATCGCCTCTATGAAATCCTCTGCACTATCACTCCTAGTTGCATTCTGTTCTGAATCTCTCAATTCAGAAACTCCCCTTGGCTGTATCCCATAAACAATTTGGAATGGACGTTTCCCTGTGCTTCTATTTAGTGAGTCGTTATACACAAATTCCACCTGTGGCAGAATATTTTCCCACTGACTGTGGTGTTCTGTCACCAATCTCCTCAGCAAGTATTCCAAACTTCTGTTCACAACATTTGTCTGTCCATCCGTCTGAGGATGATAAGATGAACTGAACAACAAGTTTGTTCCTAGATTTTTCCATAAGGCCCTCCAGAAGTGTCCCACAAACCTGGTGTCTCGATCCGAAACTATGCTCCTTGGTAAGCCGTGAAGTCGAATGACTTCTTTGAAAAACAGATTCACAATGTGAGTTGCGTCACTGGTTTTCTGAAAAGGAATGAAATGTGCCATTTTGGAAAATCTATCCACTACCACAAAGATTGAGTCAAATCCTCTTTGTGTTCTTGGCAACCCCAATATGAAGTCCATGCTTATTGCATCCCATGGCCTGTCAGGTATGGGTAACAGTTCATAAAAACCTGCATTCTGCCTCCTTCCTTTTGAATGTTGACAAATTCTACATCTGTCCATGAATCTTTTGACGTCTTCTCGCATTCCTGGCCAAAAATATGACTCATTCAACTTTGTGAATGTCTTTTCATGACCGAAATGCGCGGCCAATCCTCCATTATGTTTCTCCTTCAACAAGTTCTCCCTCATGGAACACTTTGGAATACAAAGTTGATTACCCTTAAATAGTAATCCTTCCTGGATCATGTATTCTATCCATTGACCTATATCCCTTAGAATTGGATTCTCAGTTGCTTCATATGCCTCCTTAAAATATGGATCATCTGTGTACATGTCCCTGAAATCATCAAAACCCAGTGTTTTGACTCTGAATTCCTGTAACAGCAAATATTTCCTTCTCAAAGCATCAACAACTTTGTTAGCAGTTCCAGAAATATGCTTAGTTACAAAAGTAAAGTTCTGCATGTATTCAACCCATTTTACATGTATTTGATTCAACTTCTCCTGTTGAGTCACAAATTTCAAAGCATGATTGTCATTGTATAAGACAAACTCGTTGGGGATTAAGTAATGTCTCCACTTCTTCAATGCCTGGATAATAGCATAGAACTCCTTGTCATACATGGAGTATTTCACTTTTGTTTCATTCAACTTCTCATTGAAGTATGCTATCGGTCTGTCTTCTTGGCTCAAGACTGCCCCTATTGCAAATCTTCTTGCATCACATTTTACTTGAAATGTCTTTGTAAAATCCGGCAACACCAGAATTGGTTGTTCCGTGATTTTCTTCTTCAACAAATTGAAGCTTTTCTCAGCCTCTTCTATCCAGTGAAAAGACTTGTGTCTCTTCTTCATTGTGTCCATCATCAGTGCATTAATTCCACTGAAATTCCTGATGAAATTCCGGTAGAAACTAGCCAATCCATGAAAACTTCAAACTTCAAAGATATTCTTTGGTGATGGCCAATTCTTAATTACCTCCACCTTATCTGGATCCATCCTCAACTTGTCTGCAGAAATAACAAACCCCAAATAAATGAGCTATGTCTTCATGAATGAGGATTTCTTCATGTTTATCAACAACTTCTCTTGTTGTAGTCTCTTCATCACTTTGGCCAAATGTTTTATATGCTCTGCCTCTGTTTTACTGAAAATCAGTATGTCATCTAGATACACAATGACAAAAATTTTGATGAAATCCTTTAGGACTTCATTCATCAACCTCATGAAAGTACTCGACATGTTTGTTAAGCCAAAAGGCATGAAAATCCATTCATACAATCCTTCATTAGTCTTGAAGGTTGTCTTCCATTCGTCACCTTCTCTCATACGAATCTGATGATATCCACTTTTCAAAACAATTTTTGAATTTTTTTTGTCTCCACTCAAGCAATCCATCAGATCATCCATTCTTGGCAATGGGAATCTGTACCTGATGGCTATCTTGTTGATTGCCCTTGAGTCAGTACACATCCTCCAGCCTACATCCTTCTTCGGACTGAGTACTGTCGGAACAACACATGGACTCAAGCTTTCTCTAACCAACCCTTTGTCCATCAAATCCTGGACCTGTCTTTTGACTTCCTCATTCTCTTGCGGCGTCAATCTATACGCTGCCTTGTTTCGTAAACTAGCTCCAGGTATGAGATCAATATGGTGGCTCACACTTCTGATTGGTGGCAACGAACGAGGTAGTTCATCCACTACTATGTCAGCGAACTCTTCCAGTAGTTCCTGAACCTCTTCTGGTAAATCATCTACCCTTTTACTTGTGAAAAAAAATTTAGGCTTCCTGAGCACAATGAATTGTGGTTCCTCCTTATTCTTAACCTCTGTAAGAAGTTCCTTCCCACTCATGATAAGTACAGTGTTTCTTACTTCGGGTTTTACCTCTTTATCTTTGATTGGAAGCAACATGTGAGTTCTCCCATTCTTCTCTAGGGTGTATGTGTTCTTCCTCCCATCATGAATCACATTTATGTCATATTGCCACAGTCTACCCAGTAATAGATGACAAACATCCATGGGAATAACATCACAAAGTATCTCATCTTTATACCCTCCTATTTTAAATTCAACTAAACATTGTTTAGTGACATTTACCTGATGTCCTTTTTGTAGCCATGAAACTCTGTATGGACTCGGATGTTCAATCATTTCCAGCTCCAGTTTTTCTACCATCTCTATAGAAACGAGATTGTCTGTGCTACCACTATCCACGATGACCTTGCATACCATGTCCTTGGTTTTGCAGGTAGTCTGGAAAAGACTGTTTCTTTGCACTGGATTCTCCACTTCCTTCTCTGGAATTAAGAGAACTTTTCGCATCACCAGTGATATTCCTCCTTCTACATCTTTTGCCTCAACATTTCGCCTCTGTGCCTCGGCGATATGAGTTTCACCACCTTCTTTCTTTTTGTCTTGACACTCATAAGATTTGTGTCCATTCTTTCCACATGTGAATCATTTCACCACTCCACCTCTTCCTCTTCCTCTACCTCTGGTATGAGGAAAAATGTTTCCATCAACATACTGACCTTTATGTTCGGTATGTTGTCCTCTTTGTGAGCTTCCACCTCTCTCAGTTTGAGTCTAAGGTCTCTTCCATTCCTCCTTGGGTTTCTGATTTCTATCCTGGGCAACTGATTTGCCTTTGGGCTGACTTCTGCCTCGACCTCTTTGACCCTACTTTCGGCTTAGCTTCTCTTCAGATTTTAGAGCCATCTGATAAGCATCTTCCACCATTTAGATGGTCATCATGCTCATCTCATCCTAAATGTCGTATATCAGACCATTCATGTACCTGGAAACATTTTCATCATCACTTTCGCGATGACCTGCCCTGATGTTCATCCTATACAATTCTTCAGTGTACTCCTTCACTGTCATCAGCTTTTGTCTCAAATTTTGGATTCTTCGAAACAGAGTAATCTGGTAATCCCTAGGAATGAATTTCGCCTTCATCTTCATGATAATCCTATCCTAACTCTTGATCTTCTGCTTCCCTTTGCAGTGTCTGTCATCTTGTAGCTCATCCCACCACAATGTTGCATGTCCTTTAAGTCTTGTGGCAGCATGCTTGACCATTTTGTCCTCCTCGACATCTTCATAGTCAAAATATTTGTCGAGAGATCTAATCCAGTCTAGAATCTCTTCGACATCCAGGTTTCCTTCATATACTGGAATATCCATTTTTGCCTTAGCACCCATCCTTGCAACAACCCTAATCAGGCATTCATTTGCTGCATCTTCTGTTGTGAATTCTTCTCCTTCATGTCCATTTTCATTTTCACTTTCGGAATCACTAAGATCCCCAACACCAGTTGTGTGCCTCTGTGTTGTCTCCATGTCCTCAAGTCTGGCACGTAGTTCATGCATATCTCTTTCTATGGCTGGATCAGGCATCTTCCTACCCCTTCTTCTCGGCATTTCCGTATCCTCTGGTGGATCGGGTGTTTGCCTGTCTCTTCTTCTCGACGGCATGGTGAATCTTCCTTTTCCATGCTATAGAAAGAAAATAAATCTTTCTGTGCTCTGATACCAAATGGTACAGACCTATCGTCCCTTGGGTCTGAGATCCACTCACAGGATCATTCTATATGCCCTTAGAGCCAGATCGACTCTTTCAGATTCTCTGTTGGAACCCCCTTTCAAATTGATCCATAGGTTCATTTTCGCGGTTCGCGATTTCGTGAGTTCACAAGTTGAAACTATGACTCTTCCTCCTCCAATCCGCGATACCCGAGATTGTGAAATGGTTACGGCTCCTCTTATCATCAGCGCCTTCCTCGCGCGACCACTGTCTATTATTATCGTTGGATCCTCTTGCCTCTCACACCTTCGCAAGTTTCAACGTCGTGCCTTCAATCTCTTACCTTATGAGATTCCGAGAAGCGAGAAGTCAACGAAGTGTTGACTCCCTTCCTCTTGGCAACACGTGCCCACCTGTCTGTTTTTCTGAGCCCCCCTTCATGGTTCTACCACGCGTCCCTCGTGTCGGCTTCGATGCTTCGCGACTTCGCCTTTCGTGACTTAGGGACTTGAAGTACCCGACTCTTACCCTCCGATACGTCGAAACGTGAAATTTCGACATGTCTTCAATGCGGGTCCCACGCGGAACTTCCTACCTTTTCCAGAGTTTTGGACCTCATGACTTTGCGAGTCCTGATGTTGAACTTCCGACTCTCCAACTCACGAAACCCCGAAGTGATCAACAAAGTATGACTTCCGTGTTGGCGAGCACGCCACCTGTCTCCCAGATGAACGACCCCAATTCACTTCACAGCTTCGCCACTCGCGAAGTTGAAGGGTTTCCCTTTTTTTACCTCCAATGTCTGAGTCCCCAATATAGGTGATCTTGTGACATGTGTCCTTCTTCTATGAATGACTCAGATTCCTTCGCTATCTCGAGACTTTGCCTTTTGCGATTTCGTGAGTCTCGCTACAAAGGTTTCGACCCTTCACCTCCCGAGACCCCGAGATGCAAAATATGTGAGTGATCTGACGACCCTATTGGCCCAGATCCTAAGGCTCTCTTCTCCCTAGATTTACACTTAGAAAAAATGCACCATAAGCTTCTTTCTCCTCTACGAGATCTGACAGCTTCTGTGACTTCGTGACTCCTCCACGGAGGGTTCTGACCGTCAAATTCCTCCTTGATGATTTCGGCGAAATGAACACGGTATCTTCATGAAAAATTGTTCGCCAACAAACCAAAGTTGTTGCATCTCCTTCCAATGTTTAAGACACAAATTCCTTTAAACTTTCTACATGACTCGAGTCTTCAAGAAGACTCTTTCATGCACTCCTTGCGGCAATTATTGAATACTTCCAAGTATTTGAAATTTCAGACTCTGCGCACTCACTTTGCAGCAGCAATCCTTCACTCCTTCCCTTAGGTTGCAAACCCTGAGAATCTACTTGGCCTGTGCACGCCCTGCACGGCTCATGTGCTTGACTTGCACTTTTGCGAGAATGAGAATAGTGTTATCTCTTCTGAGCTTTCAGAGATGAACTTTGACTACTGTCAACGCACACCTTGCGGACGATTTCACTCCACTCCTTACAAAAATATTCTTGCTCAGACAGAGAAACAATTGAAAATCATTCTTCACTCTCCCTCTCTTCAGATTTCAGACATTAAATATGAAATCATACATTTGTGCATAAAAGCAAATGCATAACAGAGAGTAAACAAGCATATATCAATCAGCATGCACAACACAGAAAAGAAATTGAACGCCATGAGTCTGAACTAAAAATCTTTGTATTAATCCAGAACTTTTGTACATGGGATTTTTTCACAGCTCTCTGCTTCAGCTCTCCTATGCTCTCTTCGCATAATGCTGCTAATAATGTGACAACTATACAATGAGGGTGTCTACATCCCGTTTCCCTATTCTGTCCTAAAACTGTCTAATCTGGGAATTCAATTCTATCTACTTACATTAACTAACATAAATGCCTTCACCTAACACAGATGAGAGTGGGACTCTCAAGGTATGTGACTATATGGAAGTATGCCCTTCCTTAACTGTTACATTTAAGTTTGGTGCACCCACTTCAAAAGGTTTTAAACAATTTATCACATGCCAAAATGCGTTGGCGTTGCCCCATGCTCGCTTGATGTTGGCGATGCTCCTGCATCACTTATGCAACTTTACGCAACTTTATTGCAACTTATGCAACTATATGCAACTTATGCAACTATATTGCAACTATATGCAACTATATGCAACTAGGTGTGGCAATTTCAACTTTATGCAACTATATGACAGATAGGTGTGGCAATTTCAACTTTATGCAACTAAATGCAACTATATGCAACTATGTTGGTACCAAAAATGTATATTGGCGCAATAAATTATCTTCTTGTTTTAATGAGTGTAGGTACCACCAAATAGGTATCTATCGGATCTATATTCCTCAAGTGATGATCAAGATATAGTAAGAGAGTTTGAAAGTGAGACGTGTTGTACTAGATCTACCGGTTCTAGATCAACTAGGTTGGAAAATATAAGGAAAAGATTTTGTACCCGCATGCAATTTTTTATTGCCAATGGTGGGTCATGTAATTATGATGTTAAGAGCATAGGTGACATTGAGTTTCCCTTTAGGTATAAACATCTAGTGCAACGATGGGAACCTAAGGAGCTACCTGAAGTGGACATAGATTTCTTCATCTATGGGACGATGTATCGCATTTCTCCTTCGTCCTTACATGGATTGGGGTTATTTTCCATGGGTGGCATAAAGGTCGGCTATGGCACTGTAACTGAATTGATGGAGTATGTCGAACCATTATACAAATACAATCATTGGTTGATGTTGGTCCAATATACATAAAGTATGCGGAGATACGGAGTTGCCACAAATTATATACAACTACTAGATAACAATGAAAATAAAGTGGCAACTATGTATATTGATGGAAGGCCAAAAGCTACTGGAAACATTGCAAGCTTTATAAATAGTACACGACCAATGGAAACAACTAAGAAACCAAATTTCATATTTGAGGCATGCGAAGGAAATCGTATATTTGTATGTGCAACAAAAACAATAGTTCCAGGTGAAGAGTTATTGATCGATTACAACTTAAATCGAATAGATGGAGAGGGTGACCGTGGAAAGGCACCCACTTCGCCTCAACAAGTAAATGTTAAATACACTAAAAACTTATTACTACAACAACTAAATTTCAGAAATTTCATTATTTTTTTTTTCTGTTATTACTGCAATATTTCATTTTCTTAATGTTACAGGTGAATTTCATAACTTTTATTGATTGATTTATTGTGCCAACATCTGTCTAGGGTGACCGTGGTACAAAATCACCCACTACATATCTCCAAGGTGACCGTGGAAAGGAACCCACTGTGCCTCAGCAGGGAAATGTTAAATATAGTAACAACTTATGACTACAACAACTAAATTTATTAAATTTCATTACTTTTTTTCTAATATTACTCTAATATTTCTTTTTTTAAATGTTACAGGTGAATTTCATAACTTTTATTGATTGATTTATTGTGTCAAATTCTATTCAGGGTGACCATGTACGAGTTTCACCTGGTACATCTCTCGAGGGTGACCATGGAAAGGCACCCTCAGTGCCTCACTAGGTAAATGTTAAATGCATTAACAACTTATGACTACAACAACTAAATTTCTGAGATTTTGTTATTTTTTTTCTGATATTACTGCAATATTTCAATTTTTTAATGTTAGAGGTGAATTTCATTACTTTTGTTGATTGATTTATTGTGTCAACATCTGTCTAGGCTCCCATAGAGGATATTGATGACGACGAAATATGTTATTCAACAAACCCAATGACAACTGTAATGAAGGCCTTGAAGAAGGCTAACATGGAATATCTAGGTTTGATTAGCAAAAGACCCTTGACACAGGAGGACATGGAAAAAATTCTAGAGCTACAAACTACAATAACTAATTTTGGGGTAAGTGGAATCTTTGCAATATCCATTTTTTAGTTTTATATTTTGTATATGATATGATAAAGACACATTTTTTGTTTGTAGGAGTTTTTAAACCCCGTGTGTGGGGAACCTGTCGATCCTGCAACTGCTATAGGTAGCCATGAGGGTCCAATGCAAAAAAAAAGTTGACATAGCAAAGTGCAAGTGAATCTTTTTGAGCCTCCTGAGGTTCCTCTAGAATCCATTGATGAGCGGGGCGATTTTGACCAGCATGACATGCCAGAGCATGATGAGTCATATCCTGGGACTCCACATGATGACTCCATAGAGGAACATAGTGTAGGTGCACAGGATCCTATTATGCGTGGAGCAGAACGAATTAAAATCATCAGATCACTAGATGTCATCTTTCTGGTGGATTACACATGTGTTCCGATAAAGATTAAGAAGATTGCAGGTAATTGTCCCATTAATTGATTCATTTTTTTCATGAAATTGAAATGGACGTTTCTTGAGACTATTAATTGATTAATGGATAACACGTTACCGCAGGAAATAATTTTTTCTATAGAAACTTACATGACAAAGCATTGGATATGTTTGGCCCCACCATTCACACACGGTGGAATGGCCAAGATAGCAAAAAGAAAGATGTTTTAATAGATCACATGGTAAACTTGTTCGGCAACACTTTCAATAAGAAAGTGGTTACAAAGTTGGCCGACGAGAATTTAAAATACACCAGGGCCCAGTATAGGGATAAATTGCAAATAAACCTCAAGCACGAGCACCCTCCCATGGTTCCAGAGAAAGAGTGGAAGGCGCTAATAGAGGATGCAAAGGAGAACTTGTTTAAAAAACAAGGATGACAACCATGAGTTGGTCAAGAAAGGTACAACACATGTCATATTATCAGTGAAATATGAGCATTTATGTTTTTCTTTCCTATTTTAAGTAACAATTCCGATATCTAATTTTTTTCAAAAATTCGATATGAAGGCTACCAGACACATCCAAAGCAACAAAGGCCAGAGTGGAAAAACACGGCCAGCATAAACTAGGTCGGAGTGGCTATGGAAAACTCAAAGCTTGAATAGTAAGATTTAAATGATTAACTGTGGTTAATATTTATTTAACTATAGCGAACAAATATATGCTTTTGTTATTGGTATTTTTAATGGTGTTATGCATTGTAGTTAAATATGTTTGACATTGTTTCCACCGAGGAGGACCTGAAGCTTGGTTACAAGCATGGTTTTAAAAGTGTGATTGAATATAGAAAAATCTTGGGCCAGACTCCTATCTCCCCAGCCACACAGGTAAATCAAATGAATAGGTAAACCGCAGTAGCATGCCTATAAAGTCTATTCATATTTTATTATATCACCCTTAACTAAGTATTTATGTTTTTTTTCAAGCAACAGTGCTACCGCAATAGTGAATCAAGCGATATTCAGCAAACACCGCATCATACAAGGTTCAACATGTCTAGTGATAGTGTAGAGCAGAGTACCCATTCTGGTATGTATGCTTCAAAATTAGAAATATTTACTGTAATTGTAGATATTTATTTCCTGACTTATACTTATATATTATCTTCTCAAAATTGAAGAGCATGTAGCTGAGGAGGGTGAAATGTGAGAGAAACCAAGTAGACAGGAAATTAACGCACCAATTGTCCCAGCTACAGAGACAGGTAAAGAGAAATAGTGTAATGTTAATCAAAACAATGAATTAGTTATTTCAATTATATTTCAACATATCGATATGATCATTTTCATTGTTCTAGTTCACGACCCTGAACCGATGCTAGCTAACCCTTCTCAACAATGTACCAGAAGTATGGTACATGAGCGCACACAAACCATAGAAGGATAGGGCACACGAAATACAATGTCCTTGGATGATGATTATATCCCATTTGTTAGTTTTATGCATGTAAAGAAACATAAATCAAAGAAAAAATAGATGTATAATTTTATGACCTGCTTTTGGATCTTTATCAATGTTTATATGTTCATATGTTTTGATGACTATCCAAGTTATGCTTTAATGTCTATATGTTTTCTATATAAAGAAAATCATTTGTTGGGTATGGGGAATTGAGAACGATGTGAGGGGGGAGAGGGGCCATATGAGCTTCCACCTTCACATGGTTGGCCCTGTTCAGTAGAGAAAAACCTATTCTCGAAACAAAGAGAAGCTCACTAAGGTATGTGACAACTTAATTTTTTTGTAGAATATTTTACAGAACTAAATGCATGCTTATTTGCTTATTAATTATTTACTCATATAAAAAAAAATTCTTTTATGATTCATGCAGGTCTTGGTGATGAAAATGCATCTCGTGGAAAACTCTTATCAAGTTGTATGGGATAATGGATTTGGCAAAAGAACAATGAAAAGGTAAGGGTTTTGACGTGTTTTTAAAAGTAGGCTTTATACTAATAAAAGTTCACAATCCTCATGAATATGTAGATATTGATTTATATGCCAAGTTCCATGTGGTGTTTTGGTTTACTTGTAGTTTTGTTATAAAGAAGTATAACTATTTTAGAGAACCCCCATATACAAAGTTTTTATCCATATCCTCATTGTGGAAAATAAACTAGAAAAGACCCCTCACTTCATTCATTTCCATAATTCTAACCTTATTTCTATCCCTAGTCCAAATCCTAGTTCCTATTAAACAATGCATGAAGCTAATTCCAATAATCTAGACCCCTCCTCTCATCCCACATGTTAGTGCAAGTATTATATGGATCCAAAGGACACTACTACAAAATGATTATTCTTATAATAATAATTCACATCCAAATGCTTGTACATAGATGAGAAATCACTTGATGATTCTAGGGTACACCAATATTTGGACACTTCTCCCCAACAAAAAATAGTCCCTATTACAAACTCTATTGAAAAAAATCCCTCATTACTCATAATGACGAATGAAATTTATTCCCCTCTCTAAGTCTCCTTTTTACTCATAATTGTTAGATCAAAGACCAACTTGCCACTATAATCCTTGATAATTTATAACCAAAATAATCACATTTTCCATCACTAATCACCCCTATCCTTATCTAGGAGTCACCCTTGTCATAGGGATTTTTCAAGAGATTGTTGAGTGCTATGTATATCCCCTTGATTACTCTAATTTACTCTTGAACATATAATATGAACAACAATGAAATGTTTTATAAGATGCTCATTGTTCCTATTGGGAGTTGTTTTTGGCTAGCTTAGACTTCCCATTATCAACTCTAGCCACTTCTTACCTGGTAGCAACCAATATTACCTAGTTCTCCCCTTGTCTTCTTCTTCTCCTAGTGTTCCATGCTCTCCTACATACTCTTCCTCTTTTCCTAGTCATTCAAATGCTTGGGGAAATTATTGCCTCTCCTCCTTATCTTTTCTTCCTTACACCCCTTTTTCTCCATTTTTATTTGGTCATAATATCGATGCTCAAATGAAATTCTTTATAAGATGCTCATTGCAATACTTATCAACTCTATAAAGATGACAAAAACTATSAACTYACCTCWTKCAATACCTCTTAMTTATAATGTTAAGACCCAAMAAAACATAATACATAAATACCTTTCTCTCTCACTTTTACATCACACGTCCAATCCATCTCATCTCATATGGTTGCACTATSCCTCTTCCAAACTCTSTAAAATHGATGSRTCCCTTATAGGTCATTATCTCAAGAAAKACCCTACTTGAGATAACCTCTACCTAGTTARGATCAACTRTCACTTGTTTGGTCAGTTTTCAAAGATGTCCCCCTTAATGGTCACATTCCATAGCTTGCAACTATGGAKCCCCTCCCAATGGTGACATCATATCTTCCTTTGATCCTCTCTCCTCCACTGGTACCATTGGTATTTTTCACCTCTATGTTTGCATTGAACTTAGGTTGATGCATGTCGCCTCCTACGCTTGCATAAAATACCCCATTGATGTTTGCCACCTCTCATTCTTGCACTAAATCAAGGCTACCATGTGTTGTTTTTGTGCTTTTGATGACTCTATATTACTAGTTTATGATGCCTATTATGATCACAATMTTCAGATTATCGTATGTCACATGGGACTCATCCTTTCCTTTCCATAAGAGATCATGTTGCTAATCCTACCTCACTTGTGGTAAGATGCCAACCTCTATGATGTAGGTATCTAGCTAAACATGTTCTTGCATTTTTCATTGCTCATTCTTGGAAATGAAAGTATGTATTAGTCTACCCCCTGTATATTGAACATATTCATGATGTACCCAAAATTTTGGACCTCGTTATTTTCCCATATTTTTGCAACCATATGAACAAAGTTCACATATTTTCCCATTGATCAATTTTCTTAATTGTTCCACTTTGAGGGCTAAAATTTCAAGTTAAAGTGAGTACAGTAAAATATGAGAAAGTCATAGGTGGAGGATTTGAGGTGAGCAATGAATTGTGCAATTAACAATATCGATATATATAAATGACAAACAATCTTCCCAAATATTGGGATTTTATAGCCTCACAATCCTCCTTCAAGCCTACAATCATCTCAAAGACTCGAGACTTGCATATATATACAATTTTTGTAAGGTTTTAACTATTTGCCAAAATTTGAGCTAGATGTAGGTAATCCCTTATATTCTTCAAGTACATAAGAGTTTAACTTTAGAGCTATGGTCAAATAAAAACATCAATGGTCTTAAAGGAAATTGACCATGTGATTTTGTATATATTTATCATACTTGATTACTGAATCAAAATGTTGCAAGATACCATTCACATGAAGTCTGGGATTTGTTGTGACTTGGATCAATTGACAAGGATTATAAAAGCTTATGATTTGAGTAAATTTTTTATTTTTCCCAACAAATAATTCATGTAGTACTTCAATGCCTTAACTATGATGTACAATTCCTTATCTTATTTGGGTATATTATGATTGCACCAACAAAAGTTTCAAGTGTTATGTTATCCAACTCCTTCATTGTATCAAAGGTTTCTCCATTGTGTATCATGCAAAATTTTCTTTGATTTCAAATGAAATTTCAAGTTTCATTAGATTTAAAATTGATGCATTACAATTCTTTCAAGTCAAAGCTTCAGTTACTTGGTTTTCAATTGCAATGAATTGAAAGGTTATACTTGCCTTTTCTAATGTGCATTGAAGAGACAATGTAATATGACATACAATATGGTATACCATATTTCATGTAATTTTTTTTTTTTAAACTTATAGTCATCGTCGCAATATTGCCAGAAGTTCTTCAGAAAAAATTTACTATTTTACCAAAACCGTCGCTATAGCGACGGACTTTCATCACAATTTGCGACACATTTTTGTCGCATATACAAAATCTGCGTTGTAAATTTGGTTTTGAGATATTGTTTCATCGATATTACCACGGATTTTCGTCGCAAGTTGAGATGGTTTTTCGTCGCACATTCAGCATCTGCATCGTAAGTTATTGGCTTGGCATAACTTTAAGTCCCAATTGTGACGAAGTTTCGTCACAATTGTGATGATGCATAAGGTTAACCAATCTTGAAAGTGGTGACACGTGGAGAGATAATTTCGTCGATGTTTCCACGCACATCTAGATCATGGATATAGCGACGAAATTATTCCGATGAAAAAAACTCTAGGCTTTCATGGAAATTGCGACGGATAAGTGTGGCAATATCAATGAAAAACCGTCACAAATTTGGTCATATGTAATAGTGATGCAAGGGAGATACTGAGTAAGTTTCACACAGAGGGATGCAAACCCATGGATACTCCTCTTCCAGGAAACTAGAGGAAAGAGGATGCTACTTCTGGAGAGGTAGTGGATGCTACTGTCTATCGACAGTTAGTGGGTTCGCTAATGTATCTAGTGAACACGAGACCAGACATTTGATATGTGGTTAACCAGCTGAGTCAAGCGATGGTTAAGCCTACCAAGCTATTTTGGAAGGTGGGTAAGCATGTTCTGAGATACCTGAGGGGCACATATGAGTATGGCTTATGGTACATACAGACGGATGAAGTGACGTTGCATGGATTCATGGATGCAGATTGGCTGGGAAGCCAAATAAACAAGAAGAGCACATCAAGGGAGATATTTAGTATCAGATCTACAACTATTTCTTGGTACAGTAAGAAGTAGAGATCCATGGCACTCAATTCAGTGGAAGAGGAATACACGGTAGCGAGTCAAATTGCATGTGAGGCTATCTAGATGAGAAACATCTTGGTTGGTTTGTTTGGTTCTCATTTAGATCCGACAGTGATTCATTGTAATAATCAGAGTTGCATTAAACTCTCGATTAATCATGTGTTTCATGATATATCTAAGAATATAGATATTTGGTATCATCATATCATAGATTGTGTGCAGCGGAAGATCACGTTTCTTTACTACATTCCTATGGAAGATCATCAGGATGCAGACATTCTGACGAAGGCACTCACCAGGAGAAAATTCAAATACCATAGAGACAGGATTGGGGTGAAGGATTACCCCTTTCTTATTGAGAGGGAGTGTTGAGATTCAACAAGAAGATGCTATTGAAAATTATGCACCTACACAAGGATGGAGACTCAGTTATTTTTAGGTGGAAGTCTATTTTTAGATGATGAGAAAATTCTATTTATAGATGATGTCTATTTATAGATGGTGAGCGAATTATATTTATAGATGTATGTTGACTATTATTATCCCTTAATAATAGTTGGACAATAAATATTAGTCTATTCTCAATGAGCACTTGGAAATAGTTAATTGAAGTGGAAAATTAGTTAGCTATAGGAAATTCGAGTTCAAAGGTTGGCTGGTGGGACATGCAAGTTGAATTGGTTGTAACTGAGTGATTCGACGTTGTAACAGAGTTGGATCTGTAGTTATTTGAGTTGTGAAGTAGTTTAACTCAGTTAAGTGAGTTAAGCTCAGTTGTACTATTTGTAACTGAACTTAAACTATTAAGAGATCAGTGAATTAATTATTAATTAATTCACAATCAATGATCTCACATGAAACTGAAGGTTTACCACTATTAACTACAAGCATGTCAGATCCAGTGGAGACCCAGTTGACATAACAGGTGAAATGGACAATGTGACTATCAGTTGTGACATTAGTGAGTGCACTCATGCAACCAAACACACATTGGATGTGCCCATGAGAATTATGAAACCTAGGCAAGAGGAATCCATTCATTGCAAGGATTTCCATTAGCAAGGATTGCGCAGAGAAGGCAGGTTGTCTGGAAGCACTAAATTGGCACATTAATTTGTCAATTTTTGTATGACAGTGTGAGACGATTGTATATTGTACTGAGAGCTCTCGGATTAGATTTTTGTATGATATTGTTTCATGATCCATGATATATACATAATATATTATAGTGGGGTTTTTAGCTTTATGATTTCCCAATAAAACATCTGTGTTATGTGTGATTGATCTTTCTTCTTGATATTGCAATTGGCAATCGTGTTTTAAATTCCGCAAGAATACTTGTAGAAGCGATTATGTATTTAACTATGGCACAAAATTGTTAGATCAGGAGAATCCAGGCAATACATAATTTGTATTAAAATTTCTATAGTACGCCATCCTACACTTTGTCATATTTAAAGATTTAACTACGAGTCGCAGGACTATTGAATTTATTTTATTCTTGAGGGTTTTTCCATCTGTTCGATTCAATATTCATACTTATTCATTTCTTGAGACATTGAATATTCGACATATCTTTTATACTTAACCATTTTTCCAAGATTTTACTGTGGGTCCATGGGGCCATGGGAGTATCTCATTTCTTTGCACCTACTTTTGATTCTCCACTAATCCACGATGTCACGAGACTTATTAATTTTTTAAATATCTCTTTTTACTATATGGAAGATGATATGGATTCCATGTGGATGTCTTATTTTCTACTAGATGATATAGCATCGACATGTGTCTTGACACGTGACACTATACCTGACATATGCATAGTTACCTATTATATCACTTATGTGGACTCCTTATGATGTGGCCTTCATCTAACTAAACATGTGGCACTGATGTGGCTTAGCTGGCCCACCAAGTGTCAAACGTCAATCTTTGATCTTAACCATTGATTTATGGAGATGAACAATCAAGATATTATAGCTTCAAAAGTCAATATTTTATGAAGGGTTCCATAGTTATTCCGCTCACTCTCATGAAAACTAAGTAATAACACCTTTACATTATAAACTCTTTGAACTATTTTGTCCCAACAAATGTGGGATATATCGAATTCATTGTTTATTTGATCTTTTGTAGATTGCTCTACACTAGATCTCTTCACCTCCTCATCTTTGTACAGAATAGGCATCGAATGGTGGCCATTCTCTTTTCACAACCCGCACTGCTAGCTTCATTTATTCCTCTCTGTCAAATATCTATTCTTTGATTTTACGTATAGTGAATAATATTCACGCACAGAGGCTCATCGAATTTCGCAGTTTCCAACTCCATCTTTGTCTATTATTATTCTTTTATTTATTTCATAGTCATGTTCGCATACAAAGACTTATCCATAATATTCATGCACATAGGCTCATTGACACATGGATACATACAATAGAATGTCTCCTTTTTACATCAATGACAACACATTTTCAATAAACTTCCCCTTTTTCATTGATGGCAACACAATTTGGGACTAAACTCTTCTAGTCTCTGCAACCATAGATCTAATTATTTGTTTCTCATCTAACTTGATTACTTCTTTCAAGTCTCCCTTTTCTACCAATCTCCCCTTTTCTTTGTACTCTCCCCCTTTGACAACAATGGCAAGAGGATATTATTATTTTTAGCAATTAATCTTTTTTACTACTCCTCATGAGCTTGTTCCCGTCTCTCTTATCGTATGTCCCCATGAGTCGATTCTCTTCCTGTAGTTCTTTAGTGGTTTTAGGTCATAATGATGACCCCCAATTTTTGTCTAATATACTCAAATACTTATCTAGGAAGAGGTTTTGTAAATATATCTACAATTTTTTATTTAGTGCCAATATACTCCAGTTTGACATTACGTTCTGTTATTTTCTCTCTAAGGAAGTGATACTTGATTCAAATATGTTTTATTTTTTAATGCATGAATGGATTCATATATATTTATTGCACTGATATTGTCACATAGAATTGATATGGGATGATCATATTCTACTCGAATTTCTTTCAATGTTTTTTTCATCCAGAGGTCCTGTGTACAAAAAAAAATTTCTGCAATGTATTCTTATTCTATTGTGGACAAAGAAATTGTTGGTTTCTTCTTGTTGAACGACGACACCAAGATATTTCCAAGAAATAATGTTACACCAATAACTATTTTTCTATCATTCACATTGTCGGCCCAATCTACATCTGTGTAAGTTGTCAGTGAAGTCTTTGCTTGTGGGATACCACATACCAAATTCCAATGTGCCTTTCAAATATCTAAACATTATTTTATGTACATGTGTTTCCTTAGGTGCATCTTGAAATATTACAACTAACCTTACTCCATGCATTATATTTGGACTTGAAGTCATCACATAAAGTAGGTTTCCTATCATTGATCTTTACAAGATTTGATTAATTTCCTTGGATTCATCTTCCTTGCTTAGCTTACAACCAATAACCATGGGTGTGCTAACAAGTTTATAGTATTCTATTTAAAACGTCTTCAACATCTCTTTGATATATTTGGTCTAATAAATGAATATTCCTTTTCTCATTTGAGTAATTTGCAATCCCAAAAAGAATGATAATTCTACAAACATGGACATCTCAAATTCATTTTGCATTTCTTTTGCAAACTTTTGGCTCATTTCATCAATATTACCTCCAAAAATAATATAATCCACATAAAATACAATGATAAACATTTATGCATTATCTAATTTGATGTAAATATTTCTATTTTTTGTTCCTCTTTTGAATCCTTATTGTTGTAAGTACTTATCAAGTCTTGAATACCATGTTCTGGGGGATTGTGTTAATCCTTAAAGTGTCTTCTTCAATCTGCAAACATATTTTTCATCTTCTGAAAATAGGAATCCTTTAGGTTGTTCTATGTACACTTATTCCTCTAAATCTCCATTCAAGAATGTTGACTTGCCATCCATTCGATACACTTTAAAATTATTGAATCTTTCAAAGGACAAAAACATTCTAATGGCTTCTAGCCTTGCAACAGGTGAAATTTTTTCTTCAAAGTCAATGTCTTCAACTTGAGAACACCCTTTATAGACCAGTATTTCTTTATTTCTTACTACTTTTCCATCTTCATTCAACTTATTCTTGAATATCCACTTTGTGCCAATCACATTTTTATCTTTTGGTCTTGGGACAACTTCCCATGTTTCATTTTTCTCAATATGATTTAACTATTCTTCTATAGGCTTCACCCAATGTGGATGATTATGGGATTCTGCAAAGAATTTAGGTTCTACTTTGGACAGTAAAGAGACGTTAATCTACTCAAAGTTGTTTGCAAGTTTTCCCCTAGTCTAAGTCTTAGCATTTTTATCACCAAGAATTAAATATTCTGGATGATTTTTCTGTACATATCTGGATGGAGTTTTTGTATCTTGGTGTTTTGTTTCTTCTTATTCTTCTTCTTATTATGCATTTTTTGGTTCTTCTTCTTCATCATATGTTTCTTCTTCTTCTTTTCTATAATTCATTTCTTCTACGTCGAGCTTATTCTTGTGTGGTAGTTCTTCATATATTCTTACATTAACACTTTCAACAATTTTCTCCAGTCTTTTGTTGTAACATCTACATGATTTTCTTCTTGAAGAATATCCAAGAAAAATTCCTTCATTTGTTCTTGATTCAAACTTTCCTATATCCTCATCATCTCGTTTAGTGTAACACTTTCTTCCAAAGATTCTGAAGTGTTTGACAAATGTTGGTCGACCTTTCCATAATTCATAGGGGGCCTTGTCACAATTAAATCTAATTTTCCCTCTATTTTGAATGCTAACAATAGTGTAAACAAATTATCCCCAAAATTTATCTGATAGTTTTTCTTCATTTAACATTGTCCTGGTGATTTCTTGTACATGTTTGTTTTTCCTTTCAACTACTCCATTTTGTTTAGGGGTTCTTGCACCTGAATATTGTTTTTTATTCCATGGATCACACAAAATTCTTCAAATGCATTGGATATGAACTCATCTCCATTATCTGATCTTAAGCATTTTATTTTTAGATCAATCTCATTCTCAACTAAATCTTTGAATCCTTTGAATTTTTCAAATGCCTCAGATTTATTTTTTAGAAAGGAAACCCAATTCATTCTTGTATAATCATCAATGAGCAACATAAAATAGCTTTCTCATTGTAGTATTTTTGTTCTTTATGGTCCACATATATATGTATGCAGAAGTTCCAATGGATTGGATGATGCATATTCCTTTGTATTAAAGTTCACCCTTGAATATTTTACATGTTGACATTGTTTCCAAATAGTACTTGTGGGTTTTTTCATCTTTGGCATATCTCTTACTGCTTGATTGGTATTGATTTTTACCAAGTTTTCAAAGTTCATATGACCTAGTCTTTCATGCCACAATCAACTTTCATCTATCTTTCCCGTGAGGCATTTTTCTCCATTAATTTCATCTAGAATGTATACATTGTTTGGAGTCCTTATTGATTTTGCAACCAACTTGCCTAAGTTTTCTTTCATGTTATCACATTCTTGAGAGTCAAAGGGAAGAGTATGTCCTTGGTAAAAAATATGGCTTACACTAAAAATATTATTTTTCAAGTTTTCAACACATGGAACCTTTTGAACTTTAGATCTTCCATTGTCAAGTCTAACAGTGTATTTTCCAATTATTTTCGATCTACCATTGTCTCCAAAGGTAACACTGCCCTCATTTTTATTCAGGGTGATAAAAGAAATTATATATCGTGTCATGTGACTAGAGAACCCATTGTCAACAACCCACTTATATTTACTCTTTTGTGCATGAAGTATTTTGTGCACGAACATGGATTTGTATTTTCTTTGTTCCTGATTCATTTTCATGATTTTTGGGCCTTCCTTTCCCTAAATTTTCTTGAAGTTACTTCTTCATAATTTTTCTATATGCCCTAAATTATTGTGGTTATAACATATGTTGTTAGAGTTCAACAAAGGGGATAAATAATTACAATTTTTCTTGAGTATCCATCAATGTCTCTGTTGTTGTTCCTTATAGGGTCACTTCTTACATTTGTTCTACAATATATTTCTCTATGGCCAAATCCATTAGAGGAATAATAATAGCCAAAGAAATATTTTTGATACATGGTTGTGTGATTTCATCTTGATGGGATAGTCTTCCATATTCCATCCTTGTGAGGGGAATTTGTATTCTATGGAACATATGGTTCCTCCTTTCTATTGTATTCAACCTTGTTAAATATTTTGATTGAATCAACGTACTTCTTGGTTCTTTCTTCATTTGGACGTTTTGAAGAGGTTGAGGCTTCTTCATTGGCAGTTTCCTTTATTGTAGCCAAGACCAGTTTTGTTAGATGGTGATCTTTGATAATTTAGTATTTCGTCCAATATTGTGGAGATCTTCTGATGATCTTTCCAACTCCCTTCTCTAGTACACTATTTTAGATTCTAGATTGTTGTATATATTTTCTCTTTCTTTTAGTTGGGATTTTAAAACTTCTTGAATTTTCTTTCCCTCTTCTATCTGTACTTTTAGGGTATTTATTGTCTTTTATATTTCTTCGACACCATACTCCTTCTCTTTATATGTTAGCAGTTCCTTTTTCTTATTTAGATTCCTTTCTTCAAGTCTATCTACTTATGCCTCCTTGTCAGGATTGTCTTGTTCTGTTGAAACAATGTTTCCATCTGTTTGTATTTATAGAACCATAAAGATAATTTCACTTGTTTCATTGTCACTATAATATGAAGAGTTGTTTTCTTTATTGGTATATAGACTCTTATTTTTCTTGTATAACTTTTTCTTCTTTTCAGTCTTCCCTTCATTGTACTTCTTGAAACTAGAATCTTCTTTCACATTGTTATTTGCATTTTTGGCATAAAGAAATTTATGGGAAAAGTGTCTTATTTTTCCACAAATAAATAATTTGAATGGAATCTTACCTTTGTATCTTATTTTGAGGTTCCTTACAAAGTTGGCTTCTTCTTCATCTAGATCGCTATCTGAGAAATCACTTATCTTGCATTCTTCTCTCTTCTTATTCTTTAAAGCCTTGACTACTAATTCCTTTGTTGCTTCCCTTGTTGTATTATCCTATTCTATCCCCATTTCATATGAAGTGATGATTCCATGCAAGTATTCCATTGTCAAGTTCTTTATGTCCTTCATTTCTTCTATAGTACAAATATTGGGATTAAATTTAGAGGGAAGCGACCTAAGAACTTTTTTCACAATGATGGTTTCTTTTATATCTTATCCTAATCCTTTGATAGAATTGACAACATCATACAAACGAATAATATAGGTTGCAATACTCTCTTCTTCATTCATCCCGAGGTTCTCAAATTGTCCTCTATGAATCTTTAACTTTTCTCTCTTGATCTTGTCATCTCCTTCATACATTTTCTACAACTGGTCCCATGTATCTTTTGTTGAGGCAAAATGTATGACTTTGGTATAAAGTGACTTTGTCAAACCACAAAGAATAACATTCTTGGCCCTCTAATTATTTTTACTAAGCCTCTTTCCATGAATATCAATTGGTCTAGTCTTTGGAGTTGTGTAACCATTCTCTATTGCACTCCAAACGTCATACCCAAGTGACATCAAGTAGGTTTGCATTCTTATCTTCCTGAAAAAATAATCTGATACATCAAATCTTCGAGATTTTTTTATGAAAAACCCTCTTGTTCATCCATTTGATCTATAAGTATTCACCTTCTAGTGGTTAGACTATTCCTGAAGGAACCTCGCTTTGATACCAATTGTTGGAATATACTTGAATACTGAGAGGGGCGGTGAAACAATACTAAACATATCTTACCACTTTTTCTCTTTACCACTTTAATTAGTCATTATATGATCAAACGTAGAAAATCAACACCATAACACAGTACACAGATATTAATGTGGAAACCCAAATGGGAAAAAAAAACAAAAAAATATTTATAACATTTTGTAGGCACCAACCTATTGTTATAATGCTTGCAGGTACCAAAATGCATGAGACACCAATCTTTTTGAATGAGAACCAACTCATAAACAACGTTTTCAAGCACTAACCTACAGGAAACACCAATCTCCTTGGATGAGAACCAACTCAGCTCTTCCTGTAGGCACCAACCCACAATTGTAGAATTTGCAAGCACCAACCTACAGGAGACATCGATCCCCTCAAGTTGTAAATAGTGCTAGATTTGATATTTTCATCAATTCTTCACTTTCACAAATATGTTGATCTTTCTCTATTATTCCATCACTCTCCACCATCTTACATTATTCATGAAATCATATATTCATTATACCTTGCACCTTCTAGACACCCTCATGCACTTTCTCTCCCTCCTAAGAACCTCTGATCTCTTCACCTTTCACGCACCTCTTGCTTCACTCTTCACTCATCCATTACACTCATTTTAACTCAAAGTTTTTGTTACATCTCTTCACAACCACACTATTTAAAAATTCACAATATATTGGATATTTATCTAAAAGATAAACCCAAATATTTTTCCACATATCCAAAGAATATGGGTTCGTATCTAGATCTCCACAAAATTAGGTTGCACCGGCCTATCCAAAGAACCTTCTTTTCTATGCTTTATTTGGTAAAGAAGGATCTCTATGTAAAACTACCATCGGATATGTTCCAAGATTCAATCTCATTCGTCAATTTTATTCATTGTCACACAACACACCCTCGGTGCTCAATAGTCGTCCAATCCATCCTTGATTTGATCTCGACCATTGATCTTATTAATTGTCTTCAAGAAAAAACTATGCAGTCATGATGTGAAACCATCATATATTCTTCTCGAATCAATCACGACCATTGATTTGTTCTCTTCCCATCAAAATACACAATTTAACAATAATGAAAAATACTCATCTTCTTAATATTAGAATTTATTTTGATCATCCATCTGTCTTCTGCCAATACTTGGACAAATTTTCTATGTCTCACCATAGGTTCGTGGATCTAAGCCACATTTCTTCATACCTCCACGGCCTCCAAATTGTGCCCTCAGGTTCTACCACACTCATTTTGTACCCACACTTAGAAACATTTCCAAACATTTCACTATTAGTCTTTTGGATCGTCCAATCTATGAAACGTGGAAATTTTCTAGGTTGTTGGATCTTTGACACGTGGATAACTCTTGAGCCGTTGAATATCTCTCCTTCTAGGCCATCCGATATGTGACATGTGATGACCTCTTGAGCCTTAGGATCTCTCACCCTCAGGGGTGTCTGATCTCCCATTCTTGGTACTTAGTCATTTCTTCATGCTTATCCAGTGCTTCAAGATCTTACTACGGGACCATGGGTTTTCTCTTATTCTTCTCATCTTCCCAATATTCCATCATGCTCATTATCTCCATTAAGTATCAACACTTAGTTTATTTTTCATTCTACATGGAACAACATGTTTGTTGTACTTGCTCTCATTCTTTACATACCTCTGATTCTACGTTTCTCCATGAAAACTCAACACTTACTCATTTTTTGAGATTTCTTTATCCATCCAATTATTGGTACTTAGTTTTTTTTCATTTTTATATTTTATTTTCCATACTTAGTCTTTTAAGTTCAGCCGCAGATGCAGAGTTTATCGCACTACTTCGAAAAGTGCTCTCTTGCTCGTATGTCCGTCCACCATCCTACACTTAGTCATATTTCAATATTTCACCTTGGGTTGTGAAACTATTGTATTTATTTTATTCTTGTGTCTTTTTCCATTCATCTGATTCAATATTCATACTTATTCATTTCTTGAGACATCGACCATTCGACATATATTTTATAATTAACCATTTTTCCAACATTTTATCGTTGTTCAGTGAGGCCGTGGGATTATTGCATTTATTTACACAATATTTTTATTCTTTGTTGCTCCATGAGGTCTTGGGACTTAGTCACTTTTGAGATATCTCTTGTATTTATATGGAATATGATATGGATTCAATGTAGATGTCTTCTTCTGTAGTAGATGATATGGCATCAACACGTGTCGTGACACATGGCACCGTACGTGACATTTGTATAGGTAATTGTTATATCACTAGCGTGGACTCCTTCTTATGTGGAGTTCATTTTACCAAACATGTGGCATTGACGTGGCTTAGCTGGCCCACCAAGTGTCGAACCTCAATCTTTGATCTTAACCATTGATTTCTGGAGATGAGCAGTTAAGATCTAATCGCTTTAACAATTAATATTTTAGGTAAGGTTCCATAATTATTCCTCTCACTTCCATTCAAACTAAGTAATAATGCCTTTATATTATAAACTCTTTGAACTCTATTGTCCCAATGAATGAGGGATATAACAACTTCATCATTTCTTTGATCTTCTGTAGATTTCTCTGCAACATATATCTTCACCTCCTAATATTTGTAAGGAATAAGCATCGGATGGTGACCATTCTCTTTTCATATTCTACACTTCTAGCTTCATTTATTTTTCTATGTCAAATATCTATTCTTCGATTTCTCGTATATCAACTAATCTTCATGCACAAAGGCTCATTGACTTTCACAATTTGCACAACCAACTTTGTCTATTCTTAATCCTTGATTTCTTGCATAGTCATGTTTACATACATATAATTATCCATAATCTTCACGTACAAAGGCTCGTTGAAACATGGAGACATACAACAAACAATATTCTTTTGACATCAATGAAAACACATTTTCAACAGAATATTTGGGTCATATTCTATCTCATGAAGGATTCAATGTGAATCCTTGAAAATTAAAATATATGATAGAATGGCCAATTCCTAAAACAGTGTAGAATATTAGAGGATTATTAGGATTTCAAAGTTACTACCACATGCTTATCATGAATTATGGTCAAACAAAAGCATTGTTAACAACGTTCTTAAAAAAAGAAGCATTTTCTTGGATTTCAGAATAATCCAAAGCTTTTAAAAATACTAAGTGCGTCATGTGTAGAACTCCTATATTCACCATAATTGACTTCATAAAAATCTTTATTTTGGAGTTTGATGCATTAGGGCATGGCATTGGTGCAATTTTAGTGGGATAAGGCAGGCCCCATTCCTATGAAAGAAACCATATTAAATGAAATAAATTACTCAAACCCATAAATAATAAAAGAAAATGTTGTCTATATTACATGCAACCAAGAAATGACATCCTTACATAATATGAAAATATTTCAAAGTAAAAACATATTGTGATAGTTTGAATTACATATGGGAAAAATGATTAACTTTAGAAGAGCAACAAAAATGGGTTACAAATATTCTAGTTTATGACTTTGAAATTATCAACAAGGAAGGAAAACAAAATGTGATGGTAGATTAACTTTCGAGAAAAGAATAAGACATAGATGGATTACTATGTATCATTTCCACTCCCCAATTTGATTGGGTGGAAGAAGAAAGGATAGAATGGAAGAAATATTGAAAACAACTACAGGAGGACCCAAGTGCACTAGAATAATTTGTGTGGAATAATGCTTCACTGCGGTATTAGGGATTCCTATATTTATGTCAGAATTCCCGACTCAAACAAAATGTCCTTTTCAAATTTCACACTTATATAGGAGGACATTCAAGGTTCCTAAAAACTTACTACAAGATCAAGAAGGATGTTTTTTCTACGCAGGTCTTAAAACTGATGTTCAAAAGTTAATGGTTGATTTTTTTCTTTGTCAACATAATTAGAGAGAGATGATCAAGAAAGAGGTCTCAATGGGATTTATTATAGGTCTAACTAAGTCTGAATGAAATAATGCCATCATGGTAGTGGTGGATTGACTCACAAATTATTCCCATCTTTTTATCTCGTTGTCATCATTTTTAAACAAGTACAATAGCTACAACATTCATGGAAATAAGCTATATGGAATCCCCAAGATTATTGGAAGTGACAAAGATCTGTTTTTCACTCCTAATTGTTTTACAGAAATATTTTATTTTTTGAGTACTCAATTGGCTCACTACTCCTCTTATCATCCTCTTACCACCTTCATTTCTTTTCATATGATAAACAAAAAAAATAGGCCAAGTTTTTTTCCTTGGTAGAATGGTGGCACAATATATCTTTCCATACTTCATAAAAAAATGTCCCCATTTATGACACTTTACAACTATCATCCTCAACCATCAAATCACCCTTGAGAGGGAAAGTGAAGCTTCAAGTAGTGGAGGACCACATAGGGAACCAATGAGAGATTCTCTAACTATTTAAGAACAACTTGGTTATAGCACAAAATAGGATGAAACAACAAGTAGATCAATATTTTGTAGTGTGAGGGAATTTTAAGTGCTAGATTGAGTATTTATGAGTTTACAATCATAAAAAATAGGTTCCCTTCAAGCAAAAAAATAAGAACAACAAATTAGCACCCAATTACTATTGTCCCTATAAGGTGTTGCAGAGTATTGGAAGTATGTCTTGCAAATTGAAGTTGTCTCCATCTTCACAAGTACATCTAGTCTTCCATGTTTCTTTCTTAAAGAAGGTAATCAATGAGAAGACCTCGTTTTAAAATATTTTAACAAATGTTAATGAAGAAGGGGAAATCATTTTAGAAATAGAAACAATCCTTGAAAAGAGGATCAAGGAACTATGAAATGGAACAATTGCTTAGTACCTCATCAAGTGGGAAAACCTACCAATAGAAGTGGCAAGATGAGAATATGAGTTCTTCATGTAGAAATATCCATCGCTAATAAAATGTTGAGGGTAACACTTGTTAGAATGTGAAGGACATATCAATCCCTAGATATTGACCTATTAAATTTCTATGTTTATATAGTGTTGTTCTTATTACTTAGCTAGACCATTTGATTGTAATTGTAACCTTTGTCTCTTATATATACCAAGGAGTCCTAGTTTTAGTGAGGATCTTATCTTGTACACTTGTTATATTGTAAAAGGACGTTTCTCCTTAGAAGCAAATTCCCATTCATTCTTATATCTAATTGTCAAGGTGTTGAGTTACTTCTCTTTCTAATTTTATGCAATTTGGGTTTTTGTTTCCTAACAAAAAAATAACTCATCTAGATATAAAAAATAAATAAAACAACTACTAGAATGTAACATAATTAGCAAGGTATATAGATATATGGAGTGCTCCAAAATTGCTTAATCTAGTAGTTGATCTACCTATGATTGTTTCTTTTAGAGATTGGATATCATATTTCCTTGTGCCATATAGATTGATGGAAGATGAATCACACTAGGCTCAATTAGATTAGATAAAGGAAGCACATTGTCAATGTTTCTAGCACTGTCTTTAAAATTTAAAAAATTCTCCATAAGCCTTGTTATAAGGTGGATGAGTGCATCTCTTTCAACACTAGGTTGTCTAGTAGTTTGCAATAAAAGGATATTAATCAAAACACTTATACATATAGGGAATTTCCCTTGCATTAACCTGAATAAGTTCCTTATTTTCATACACACATTGTCATTCATTCTTTCAAAATATGTAACTATTTGCTTGACTTGGCTTATGGATCTTGCCTATGAAGAAGCTAACAATTCTACATTGATGTTAAGGATTCCACTACTTTTTACTTCCACTTACAAAATAACCTAAAGAATAGGTGAAACATGATGATCAATAAACCACACAACTTGTAAAATTGCACAATTAAAAAGCTACTACAAAGTAGCAAATTTGGAAAACTCAAACTAAGAAAGTATTTCCACAATATCTATACTTATATTTATTTCAAAAACTATAATCAGAAGTTTATCTAATTATAATTTATCATCTTCAACTTTGTATCCTCCCTCATGGTATTGATAGTATTGTCACCCTTACCAATTACCCCCATCAATGTAGAAAACTTATATCCCATAAGTTTAAAAAACTTGTTTAGAAATAATATTAATACATATATAATAATAATAATAATAATCTATTTTTTAATACATATATAATAATAATAATAATAATCTATTTTTAAGGTCACGGCCAAGCTAGCACATCAAATTGGTGTAATTTCCCCTCTGGATTTGAACCTATGACCTCTTAAGAGGAAACACATGTTCTTAACCATTAGGCCCACTCAGGCTGTATATTGTTCTAGTTAATTTTATATTTCATAAATTAAAAACAAAATAAATGATTTTACTTTCTTAAATTTTAAGGTATA
>ML784884.1:20118-42626 GCA_009831015.1 Picea engelmannii | reverse complement strand
TAGATAGATAATTTTGATCTTCTAGATTAGGGTTGATTACATCTTTATAATACCTTAATTTTCTTTTTTCCTCTAACTCTTTATCACACCACATGTTTTCCTTAAATTTTGATTTGACGTTTTTTTTTAATAGTATCTTTATTTTGCAAAATGGTTTCTTCCATGATTCCCCAATATTTTAGCCAAGACCATGTGTCTTTATGCCATCCTCACTTGAATCGATGGTGGTTATGACTTGATTTTGAAGCAATTTTAGGTAGCCTCTTGTCTTCCATGTTGTTTAACTAGTTCTTATACATTAGGTATCTAGTCATAGCCATGCTCTCAATGGGGGAGAGGCTTGTTTCTACAAGGAGGATGGGATAGGGCGTATTTCCTTTAATTTTTAGATTATAGGTTATAAAATTCTTTTGTATTTTCTCTATCTTTCTCTAGGATTCACGAGAGATACTACAGCCCCCGACTTCACATCCATAAAGAATAACAGGTGTAACAAGAGTCTCAAAGAGGAGTTTCTTCTTATCCCAACTCCAAAGATCACTTGATTTACAATTGTTTACAAGCCCATAATAATATTTCCATCCCCCAATAATCATTTTCTCAATGCTATAATTCCAATTGAGCTTGTGGTGAATATTAATTCCAAGATATTTGTATGAAGTCACTTCCTCCAAGCTGTTGTTGTCATATACAAAGGTATCATAAGGGATCTTATTGGATTTAATAATCATGACCTTAGTCTTATTAGTATTAGCAGTCATACCCATATTGGAGAAAAAATCCTTGAGGATTCTTAGTTGGTTTTCAAGATCATGGCGACTCCTTGCCATAAGAACGATATCATCGGCATAAAGAAGAAGATTGATGACTATACCAGTGAGAGTAGGGCCGACACAACCTGCTTTTTCCAAGCATTCTTATAACTTATTAATGTATATGAAAAAAAGGGTAGGGAACAAGGGACAACCATGTTTGACTCCAATATTGTAGTTAATCTCTTTTGACCAACCCTCAGTGTTTTTAAACTTAGAAATAACGTTCTGATACATCCTTATTGCAACAACCCTCAACTCGAGAGGCACTTTTATCTCTTCCAACCTATTCCAATGTATTATGTATAATAATTCTTAAAGTATTAATAACACAATATTAATAGTATTACTAATGACTATTAGTTATGGTCCCCGAGGTGTAGGATAGTCGGTGATGGAGTGTGTTGTTAAGCCACTCCGTGATGTTAAAGTCACCGGTTCAAAACCTGCGGGGACAAAAAATCCAACCATGTTAAGGGTTGGTGTGGCTCAGGCCGGGTGCGATCCCCGGGTGATTTTGATGGCTTGGATTCCCCTGAGTCGCGGTTTCCCAAGCCACAGGTTAATCACATAGCCAATAGGTCCCGCACAAATTAACAAAAAAAAAAAAAAATGACTATTAGTTATGACGAGACCAATCAATAAAATATTATTAATATTATTAATAGTTATTAATATAGTTAATGGTTGATATTAAATTAACCCCTAATATTAATAATATAATATAATATTAATCACTTTTTACTATAATAATGTAATATTAAAAACACTAACCCTAACCTTATTAATAATTAATATATTATTAATTAATACATTAACCCTAATTCTAATAACCCTAACCTTATTACTTAATATATTATTAATAACCTTAACCCTAAAGCATAAAAAAATGCAAACTATCCCATTCAACTTAGTCATTAAAAAAATGATTAATTAAACCCAATTTCAAATCCATAAGGTAAGATTTTATATTAAGTTCTAGAGTTTTTACAAACATAAATAAAAATTATTTTATTATTGGACTTCACAAAAGAAAATAATATCTATCTATCTATCTATCTATCTATATATCTATATATATATATATATATATATATAATCTTCTTAAAGTATTTTAAATAATCTTCTTAAAGTCTTCTTGATTTATTAATATAATTGCTTGTTTATATAATTTTTTACTAATTTTAATAAAATGTGATTGAACTATTTTTTTCGATACTTTTATTTAGACCCTGTTGATATAGTTATTTTATCCATTTATGCAAAATTCATCAAGCTCTGAACCTAAGGTGTCCTATTCCTTATGAATTTAATTCACTTTAACCACATTGAAATTCTTTTTGAAAGGAAATCTATTCGCTCGTATTCTCAATATTAATGAAATCTCCGCTCTAACATTACATGAAGGAAAGGCCGATTGATTTGGCAAAGACACAAGAGATGTTGAATTCTCAGCTTAAATTTCAGTGGGAATAGCTACACAACTAAAGGAATTTAATTCCCACACCTCCACACATATTATATCATATTAAGGAAGCTAATTTTAAAATAGTTTAAAAAAAACCATGACTTCATTGTTTTCATGATCAAATGACGCCATTGCTGAGGAACTAAAAAAATCCCCTTAAATTTACACAAGAATTTCTGAATATAGCATGGAATTCATTAAGCTCGTCTATACCATGGAATTCATTACGCTCGCCACAATATCTCGAAGAATTGATTACGTTTGGCTCGCCACGATATCTAGAATAATTGATTCAGCAGTGTGGAATTCATTTTTAGAGTTCGCCATTTTTATTAGTCCCTGTCGTAGGCATAGAGGGACTATAGAGATCGATAATTCATTGACTTCGTATTAGTTTGTTCTTTGACCACAAATATTTCCATAATATCTATTGTTGGAACTAGGGAACTAAAAACATTGATTTTTATATAATAAAAAACACCATATATGTCATGATCTGATTGGATAACAGATTGGAGGTCTCATTGTCGGCTTCATTATTCCCAATGTTATATATGTTTTCATATACAAGGTATTTGATCGTATACAATATTTTTGAATCATATATTTTCTTATGCATTGCTTGAAGGTGGATTAATGCTAGCATTAGTTCAAATGTTTGTCTTAGCATTTTTTGGTAGTATTGTCTTAGATCATAAGCTTTATAGTGATTGATAATTTCAAAGTTTATAACCTTGTATTGTGATTTATTTTTTTATTTGTGCTACTATTAATAGTCCCTGCCGAATGTATTTGTATTGAAATGTATTTACACCTTTTTTGAGGTTCTTGAATAGGCCTAACAACTTAAATGTTTACATGACATGAGGTCCTCCAATAGGCCTGAAAACTTAAATGTTTGCATACCACGAGGCCCTTAGATAGTCTGATAGCCTAAATGTTTATCTAAATACGCTTCTCGGAGTACATTTTCCCTCAAAATATTCCATACAATGTTGCAGTGATTTTGGACAATATTGTTGTCTACCACCAGTTGAATAGGCATTGTTTGTTTCATCCTTATTCTACCCTTGCAATGCAATTTTTTCATCGTTGAAGCTACATACATTGTTTACTGGTTCAGTGAGTGCTTCTTCTTCATTGGTTCGTCATTTGTTGCTTGTTGTTGTTGTTTGGTTCACAATTCGACGTGGGCTTTTGCCTTTCATCGTTTCGGAGTAAGTTTCCATGCCATAGTTTCATTTTATATTCCTTCTTTGATGTTTAGTGTTTGCAGTTTGAAAGTAAGAATGTTTTCTTATTTCTACTGGCATGCTTGTCATATGTTTTTGGTTCCTTCTGTGCTTTGACTACAGTTTCGTAATTGTTGGAGATACATATGTTGTTTACTGGTTCAGTGGTTGTTACTTGTTCACTAGTTTGTTGGTTTATCGATTGTTGGTTGTGTTTGATTGGTTCAAATTTGGGGCCCCCGGGCTGCATTTGGGCCTGTTCGTGCTTTCTCACTAGTTTGGTGCTTTCTATTTTCTTTTTTTTTCTTCAGCTTTGCAGGGTTGGGGTCTTACGCCGGCAATTGGAGATGTTATTTTTTGTATTATTATTATTTTTTTAGGAGCTTTATGGTGTTCAGACCCTGCACCCACGAGTGGACATGCGGTTGTGTTATCTTCCCTATCTGGCAAGGTCAATATCCATTCTGCTGTGAAATTTTGTTGGTGCTTCAGTGTTGACATGATAGAAAATAGTTGCATGAAAAATAGTTCGAGAAGTACATGTGAAATTGCAATATCCATTATTTTTTTGTTAAAATAAAAACATATATGCAAGTTTCACTTATAAACCATGTATTGTGAAATGTGCCCATATGATAATACATGTTCTTTATCCTCTACACAGACTGGTGTGCCCATGATACAATTTGTCTTGTACTTGAGATATGATATGTACAACAAAGATATTGCAAAATTATATTTCCATGTCTCGAAGCATATCTGGGTAGTTTTCCACGGAAAACCAAAATCTTTTATCATGGGAAAAACAGTCTGTGTAGAGGATAAAGAACATTTATTTCCATGGGTGGAAGCATATCTGGATACTTTTCCATGGAAAACCAAAAAGAGTTTAGCTACGACCATGCAATTTTATAATATTTTGTGGTTTGTAATATATTTTGGGCAAGGAAAAATTACATATTTACAACTATGGATGGAGAAGCGCAAAGGTTCATGTTTTTGCCTATCTTTTATTCTATTCATTGAGTCACATTTACTATATGTACATATTACTTGTTCTCCGGTGCATACCAGATTCCATTCATGTTCATTGTATTTTGTGCGTTCCCACATTCAAACAAACATAATAGTTGGAGAAAACGATGGAGTCTTGACTGCATTGGTTGAAGAGGAGATAGAAAGGTACATGATTTCATATTGTGTTGTTTTGTATTTCATTTATTGTTTGTATATGTGTTCACCTAGTTTATTGTATGTAGATCCAAAGTTTGTCCTTCGAACACATTCTCTAGCATATTGTTATGTGTGATTTTTTCTTTATTCTTGTGTTCTTCGAGAGACTTTGTCATTGTTTCATACGTAAACAAGCCTGCCACGCTGCATTCTTTCTTAAATGTTTTCACAGGGTGAAGCCCTTTGACGGTTCTGATAATCTTAAATGTTTACCTAATAGGTATGGCAGCCTTAAGTGTTTATTGTACATATGTGTTGCAATACAGTTTCGTTCCATTTTTTTCATGGTGTTGTTTGCAGTGAAATTGTGCAAAATTGTTCTCCACCAGCATCACTGGTTCAGTGGTTGATGCTTGTTTGTTGGTTCATTCCATGCTTCTTGTTCTTGTTTGATTCAAATTTGTGAAGTTGAGGTCCTGCAATTGCAGTTGGACCTATTCATACCTTCCTACATAATAATTTATCTTCATTACATGTCTTCCTGCATACTTACCTCCTTCATGTCCGTTGTATTTTTCCATTTAAACAAACATAATGGATGGAGAGGACGATGGACGCTTTGGAAAGAATGTAGATGAGGAGTTACAGAGGTGGAAACTTGTACTCTTATTTCATATTCCAGTGTTCAGTATTTCATTTATAGTCTGTATATTTGTTGTGCTTGTTCTACTTCTTTGCACCCTTTTTTTTTGTTCTTTTCTTCCTTAAAATATAAGTTTTTAGGTTTACTTGTATGTATATACTACGTATCTTTCTGCGTATTCTCATGTGAATCATATTCTGTTTGTTGTTACATTGGAATAAATAGAATTGTTTCTCTTTCTTTTACATGTCTGTCTTCATACTAACTTGCCTTCATGTCCATTGTATATTCGGCGTTGCTACCTTGGGAGAAACAGGTTGGTTGGACTGGGAGATGAATTGATCTGTGCAACATCAGAGGGTTTTGTGGTACAATCTTCGAAAATGTATACCAATTGTGTTGGTAAATTAAATATACAAACTGGGTGGGGGCATATAATATTAGACTAGAAAACGATGACTTGGCAGCAATGGGCCTTTCTGCCCTCCCCATTTCTACTTTTTCCATTTTCTATTATCCTTTTTTTTTTCTAATTTCTCTTCTTAGTGGTCTTTCCAAAAATTCCTTGGTGCATCGATTGGCGGACTAACGGTTTCACAATTATGGTCATGCTTCTACCTTATTCCATACTTACCCACTTTGTCAATTGCGGGTATCAGGCTGGAGGGTTCAATATTTCTCCCCTAGACTTCGAGAGTCCGTGATATACTGATTGGTCAGCGTGCCCCACCCTGTTTATTGTTACACATTTTTCCAGTCAAAAAATCAGAGGCATACAATTTGATGCTCGGGTCCTCATGTTTCCTGAGTATATTCCTTGACAACCTATTTCGTATTCCACCTCCTTCCACCCTGCATGTGGAATTAAGAACTGTTATGGAAAATATACAATGCATATGCTTGTTTAGTCCTTATGATGTCCATATACACATTCTTTCATCAAAAAATGTTGAACTAGTGACATGGCCATGAGTAGTCAGTCATCGCAGACATCAGCAGACCGACAAGGAAAAAGGTAAATATGCATACATTATGTTCCTAGTATGTTTACCAAACAAATATCCTCAGTTATTTATTCATCTATGGCATGGTGAATATGTTCATGTCATCTGAAATACATGGTTTGCAATTAATAAGAAGTATCAACAAGTACAAGCGAGACACCAAACATAGTGCAGGTTCCGCAGACTAAGAGATGTGGTTGCAAAACTATGGCTCAATAGTTCATTGAAACTATGCGTCTACATGTAGATTTATGCCAGTGAAAGAATAATTAAAAAAAAATATGCACACTACCATTCACTTTAGTTTTCCTGTTCAAAAATTGTCACCAAGTTTAGAGTTGTAACACCCAAAGTACTATCAATAGAGGGCTTGAACATCCGCCAAACTAGACAACTATTCATCAGGGACATAATGGTCGTCTATAGCAACTACTTAGACAAGGCAAACAAAACTAGATCCATTATGCATGCTAACATGGCAGCCAAGGAGGCCATGATGACAGTCACACTCACTATTCCTACACAACTTGTCCAGAAACATGCAAAAAATATATTGTCGAGTAATGGGATATCCATTCCAAATTTTAATATATTTCCCAAAATAGTATATGACCGTGGTGATTGTGATCAGATTATTTCGCTCAACGAAACAAGTATTGTGGAAAAAATTCTCGTTGTTTGTTCAAAATATTGTTTCATCCCGGACGCGACTATCAACCATCTTGCACATAGCAGTGATATTTACCCAATCGAAACCATTGGCGCAACTATCACACTGGTGAGAAAAATTGGCTCGCAACACATTCTCCATATAAAGGATGGAGAGTCAGACAACGACATGACAATGGTACCACTTTCCATATCCAGTTTTGTCCTTTACTTTCGCACGTGCATGTATCTCGAATAAGTTACACAAATATTGCATTGTTCTATGTTGCAGCTGCAATTGTTCGATACCTATTCAAATTTGTTTTCGTCAATGGAACAACAATTGCATAAAAGGTAGCTTCCACTTATGCTCTTCAAAATTATAACAAAGAAAAGGGATTTTAGAGAAAGGGTCTTTCTCACAACCCAAGCAACATTTGTAACATAGTTGTGAGCATACATAGTATAGGATCTGAATAAACTAGCTAGATCTACAACTGTTGTGCATATACATCCACAAAATCATCCTCACTTTTCTTATACAAATAGCCTTCACCAAGTTTCTGCGGTTTGTTTTATTTTTTTATTATTTTTTAAGGGTCGGGGGTGTATTTGTGTATTATATTGTTCAATGTATTAATTCCTATGCTTGTTTTTCTAGGTTGAAGATGTTTTGATTGCAGCGAATGGGTACTAGATCCCCTTTGAGCCTATTTGTGCGAAATGCAACTCTCCTGCTTCTGCTTCTGCTTCTGCTTTGATAAGTGATGATATGATTGATTTTCTGTGATGCGGTGAAAAATTTCCATATATATATGGACATTGCCTCAATGTTTCCATCCAAACCGTGGGCAACACAACTGTGCATTGTACAATTAAGAAGCCTCTGTTACAATATGTGCTTCCTAGGTTGGTAGAATTGTCCTATGAAGCATACCTACAAACAAATACAAGTAGTGTCTACATGTTGCACGACTTTCGGATACACATAAAGTTTACCTTAAATGAGGAAAATGCAATATTTCATATCGGCTAAAGAAGGAAAAAAAAAAAATACAAGAAAAGAAAATCAAGCTTTGGCAGGAAACAAAAATATCTCATGTGTCTCTGTAACATTTCTTCAACACCCAACTGAATTTTCGTCAGACTCGAGTACTTGAGATTGCATGAGCAAAAGATAATATTTTTCGGTCCAAAAATGGGAATCATGGCAACAAACCCCATATATCCCATGGCCCCATTTATTTTATCGTGGGAACATATACCAGATGTAAGAGAAAACCAATGTTGCGACGTCATTTCTTTGTATATCAATTTTTTTAATGCAAAGGTCGATGCATGCTGCTCTATGGAACCTTGTGGGAGCTTGCTTGTGGCCTGTTTGGAGTTTATTTGGTTCTTGGTTGTATGCTTCGTCTATCAATTTGTATATCGTGGAAATCTGAGTGTTGTTTGGAGGACACAGAACAATAGAATGGCAATTTTTTAGCCAGCTAGCCCGCAAGTCCGCCTGTCAATTTGTATGGCGCTATGACGCAAATGTAGTATGTGGCTTATTTTAGCACTTTTCCTTGATCGATGAACTTGGTAAAATTAATCTCCTAGAATAATTTGAAATAAACGAATATATACTGTGTGAATTCCAATTGTGATATCATATCAACAAGAGGCCCTTAAAATTCAAATGGGTAGTTGTTATGCTTGCAGTGATAGAATTTAAAAAATCTTTGTTTTGTTTCCTTCATTTTTTTTAAATAAGAGATTTAACATCCTTTGATAATTTTATGCAATTAAATTGTACAATATCAATATTTAATATTAATAATTTAGTATTTGAAAATAATGTTTCTAGATAATGTTAGATATATAACATACATGTTATATGTTATACATGTAAACAATCACAATCTTGAGCCCACCTATCCTGGAGTCCATCTGTCAATTTGTATATCGCAGAACTCCAAGTGTTGTTTGGAGGACACAGAACAATAGAAGTGCAATGTTGAGCCAACCAGCCCACAAGTCCACTTGTCAATTTATATATCGTGGAACTCTGGGTGCTATTTGTAGAACACAGGAAAATAGAGAACAAATTTAGAGCCCGTCAGCCCGAGAACCCGTGATCCAAAAAGTGTCTAAGTATGGAATGAGGGATCCGTACATGATATATAAAATCTCATGTCCATACTTTATAAAAGTACATATTTAGTATGTATTACTCGTTTCTCGAAAAATTTCTAGGTGTGGAAGTTGGCGGATACACGTGTTCAGATTTCCACTTACTTTTACATCACCAGCCTGACCGACTGCTTCCCCGTTTCATATTGTACAAAATTTTTGGATCGCTAGTTTCCAAATAATACATATTATATGTAATATGTACTACATATTACATGTAATATTTATTACATATTACATGTAATATGTAATACATATTCAATCTTGAGCCTGCCAGTCCTGGAGTTCGTCTGTCAATTTGCATATTGTGGATCTCCGAGTGTTGTTTGGAGGACATGCAACAATAGAAGTGCAATGTTGAGACAGCCAACCCGCAAGTCCTCTTGTCAGTTTGTATATCACGAAACTCTTGGTGCTATTTGTAGGACACAAAATAATAGAGGCCCAATTTTGAGCCCGTCAGCCCGAGAACACGCAATCCAAAAAGTGGCTAAGTATGGAATGAGGGATCTGTACATGCTCTATAAAATCTCACGTCCATACTTTATAAAAGTACATATTTAGTATGTCTTACTCGTTTCTCGGAAAATTTCTAGGTGCGGAAGTTGCCAGACGCACGTGTTCAGATTTCCACTTTCTTTTATATCACCAGCCCGATGGACCGCTTCTCTGTTTCATATTGTACAAACTTTTTGGAACTTGAGTTTCCAAATATGCAGGTTTTTCTTCTAAATAAGATATTTAACATCCTTTAATAATTTTATGTAATTAAATTGTACAATATCAATATTTAATATTAATACTTTAGTATTGAAAATAATGTTTTTAGATAATGTTAGATAGTTGATAGGGATCACCATCTGTAAAAAATCGCAATCTTGAGCCCGCTAGCCCTGGAGTTTGTCTGTCAATTTGTATATCGTGGAACTCTAAGTGTTGTTTGGAGGGCATGGAACAATAGATGTGCGTGTGCTATCGTATCAACAAGAGGCCCTTAAAATTCAAATTGGTCGTTGTTATGCTTGCGGTGATAGAATTTAAAAAAACTTTGTTTTGTTTCCTTCATTTTTTTTAAAATAAGAGATTTAACATCCTTTGATAATTTTATGTAATTAAATTGTACAATATCAATATTTAATATTAATAATTTAGTATTTGAAAATAATGTTTTTAGATAATGTTAGATATATAACATATATGTTATATGTTATACATGTAAACAATCGTAATCTTGAGCCCACCAGTCTTGGAGTCTGTTTATCAATTTGTATATCATGGAACTCTAAGTGTTGTTTGGAGGACATAAAACAATAGAAGTGCAATGTTGAGCCATCCAGTCCACAATTCCGCCTGTCAATTTGTATATCGTAAAACTCTAGGTGGTATTTGTAGGACATGGAACAATAGAGGCCCAATTTTGAGCCTACCAACCTGAGAACCCGCGATCCAAAAAGTGGCTAAGTATGGAATGAGGGATCCGTACATGCTCTATAAAATCTCATGTCCATACCTTATAAAAATACATATTTAGTATGTATTACTCGTTTCTAGGAAAATTTCTAGGTGCGGAAGTTGGGAGATACACGTGTTCAGATTTCCACTTACTTTTATATCACCAGCCTTACCGACCGCTTCCCCGTTTCATATTGTACAAACTTTTTGGATCGTGAGTTTCCAAATAATACATATTACTTGTAATATGTAATACATATTACACGTAATATGTAATATTTATTACATATAGATCAAATCATTTTAAAAGTCTGTTATCAAATATGTAACTTCATAATTAGGTCAAAACATTTTAAAAATCTATTATCCAACTTTGTGAACTTCATAATAAGGTCAAAACATTTTAAAACTCTATTAGCCAACTTTGTGACAACGTTTTAGTATTTCACAATGATATTATCCAACTCATTGGTGTTTATTAGCATTTGCATCTTTATTTGATCTTACACATCAACAATCTATGAATATCCAACTCATTTGTATGTATTAGCATTTGAAGCTTGATTATGATCCCGTACATCGATAATTGGTTAATAAGAAAAGTCTATTCAAAATATACTTGATGTCAATCATAACCTAACTTGGTATAATAAGTAAGTGAATTAAGAGGTATCAATATGAATTAATGGATGACTTTTCCATTTTACATTATTATTTTGAAAGAGATATTCAATCTTGAGCCCGCCAGTCCTAGATTATGTCTGTCAATTTGTATATCGCAAAACTCTGAGTGTTGTTAGGAGGACACAGAACAATATAAGTGAAATGTTGAGCTAGCCAACCTGCAATTCCACTTGTCAATTTGTATATCGTGAAACTTTGGGTGCTATTTGTATGACACAGAACAATAGAGGCCCAATTTTGAGCCCACCAGCCCGAGAACCCACGATCCAAAAAGTGGCTAAGTATGGAATGCGGGATCCGTACATGCTCTGTAAAATCTCATCTCCATAGTTTATAAAAGTACATATTTAGTATGTATTACTCGTTTTTTGGAAAATTTCTAAGTGCGGAAGTTGGCAGATTCACGTCTTTATATTTCACTTACTTTATATCACCAGCCCAACCGACCACTTCCCTATTTCATATTGTACAAACACTTTTGTCTAATTAAGTTGTACAATATAAATATTTAATATTAATAATTTTGTATTGAAAACAATGTTATTAGATAATGTTAGATAGTTGATAGGGATGTCCATCCGTAAATAATCTCAATCTTGAGCCCGTTAGCTCTGGAGTCCGTATTTCGATTTGTATATCGTGAAACTTCGAGTGTTGTTTGGAGGACACAGAACAATAGAAGTGCAATGTTGAGCCATCCAGCCCGCAGGTCCGCTTGGAAATTTGTATATCATGGAATTCTGGGTACTATTTGTAGGGCACGGAACAATAGAGGACCAATTTTGATCCCGCCAGCCCGAGAAATCTCGATCCAAAAAGTGGCTCAGTATGAAATGTGGGATCCGTACATGCTCTATAAAATCTCATGTCCATACTTTATAGAAGTACAAATTTAGTATGTATTACTCATTTTTTCAAAAAATATCTAGGTATGGAAGTTGGTGGATTCAAGTCTTCAGATACCACTTACTTTTATATCACCAGCCCAACCGGCCGCTTCCCCGTTTCATATTGTACAAAAATTTCGGCTCATAGTTTTCCGAATAGGCTAGTTACCAGATAGTCGGGTTCAATATTGTGTTTTCATTGTTCTGCCGCTAGCAAATAGCACCCTGACTTTCGTGATGTACAAATTGGAAAACAAATTGAAATAAAATAATATATACTATGTGAAGTCTAATGGAACAATCATATGAATCAGAGGACATTAAAATTCAAATTCGTCATTGTTATAATTGTGGTGAAGCTAACAGTACAAAAACTTTACTTAAACATCCAAAAATTGATTTTCTTGTAACTTTTAGATGCTTCTCTTATACAAACAAATCCTAGAAACTATAAACATTGCTCGTTGTATATAATCCTTGATTGAAGAACCTGTTAAAATGTTTAAATCACTCCATAGTTACTATTAATTCCATCAATGGTGCTTTCTTATAGAAATTCCCGCTTTCAAAAATTGCCATCCGCTTTATATTTTTCCCTCTGCTTTCCCTTTCTTTACTTACTCATTTTTCTGAAAATGTCTAGGTGCAGGATTTGGTGGATTCACATCTTCAAATTTCCATTGTTACTTTTATATCACCAGCCCGACCGACCACTTCCCCGTTTCATATTGAAAAAAACTTTTTGAATCGCAGGTTCCACCATAGGTGGGTTCAACATTGCGTTTCCATTATTTCGTCGCATGCAAATAACACATGGACTTCCACAATTTAAAAACTAGAAAACAAATTCCCCTTCATCTTGTATTCTTTCGCTTTCTGTTTACTTGGTCCCTTTTTCAAATGTCTCATGATTTTTATATATAGCACCCGAAGTTCAACAATATAGAAATTTCCCTCTTGACATTGCGCTTCCACTGTTTCCCTATGCATAAACAACACCCAAAATTATGCGATATACAAATTGATGGTCGATATTTGTCACAGATGCAATATGACCATCGACCCCTCACGTGTCCTAGATATATCTTCTGACCCTTTTTTTTGTAACCCGCCCGATCGCTTTCCATACTTGGGCATTTCTTAGAATCTATTTCGCGGGTTGGCGGGTGGACAAAATGTATAATACTTGGTCACTCTTCGTGATCAACGTTACCTTCATACTTATTTCCAGATATGAAATTGTTAATCTTTAATGCTAGTAGTTCATCCTGTAGGAACCATTAATATTGTCATTAATGTTCGGAAGGCCAGTGAATATTTGTCATTACTACGAATTAAACAAATATTTACGGAGAAGAGTGTTATCCTTTAGAGGTATTCATTTCAAAAATGATGCAATCTCTTTCATGCGTCAGCCGGTTGGCGCCTTTAAGAAATCTCTAATTCTTAATCTCTCTTCATCGTCAACGCCAACTTCGCACTTATTTCTAAATATGCAATTAGTGAGCTTTAATGGTAACAACGCATTACACATGAACCCTGGATATTTCCATTGATCAACGAAAGGCTTGAGGAGATATTCCATTGATACACATTAAACAATGATTTGTGGAGGGTTATATTATCCCTCCCCAATTTTCATTTCAAACATCGTCTAGAGCAAATGAAAATTCTAGTTTACTTGTGTCAACAGTTCTGTCTAGATATAGTAAACACATTCATGCATGAGGTTGATGTCATGGATTCTGAGGTTGATGTCATGGATTCCGAGCTGGAAGAAGATGATCTAATGGGTGATGATACAACAATGGATGATGGCAATGTAGAGATTGTTCCTGCTCCTGCGCCCAAATTGAAATCAACCATAACGAGAGGAACTTCCTAGCTCATTGATTATGGTCTTGACAACACCAAAAGAAGGATTTTTAGAAAAGAAACCGATATTGAATGCAATAGTTGCGTTGCAGCTTGAAAGTAGGAATTCTAGAGGTCCAAATTAGTCCGTTCTAGGTAAAAGACTTTCACTGTAAGGAAATGATATGTTGATTCTCCCAGAGATATATTTCAAGACAAAAAAATATTCAATTGCGGTACTGTTGTCCTGTTCTCTAGATATACAATTAACATCTTTGGGAATGAGGACCAGAACTCCCACTGGTGCAAGGAATATTTCTATTAGTCATCTCCTTCCACCTAGAATGGACTAATTTAGGCCTCTGGAATTGCACATGAAACCTATGTCCCTGAAGTTTTTTTACTGTGGAGAGGCAGTTTCTTGGTGTGTCCTAACTTTCAGTTAAGGGCTATTCCATTTTCCTTGCAACATTTTTCATATTCTTCCTCAAGTGAAGCTTTTGAGAACTATCAATTTTACCACAGGATGATCCATTGAGTAGAAAACTACAAGAATTTTCTAAACAAAAAGGCACGATAATCAGTTTGGTATGCATGTTGAATAGAATCTCGATGGCTCATGCATACTGCGGATCCCGTGCTTGTGTTTGTGGTAGATACATTCAATGTTTTGGCCCAAATAACTGAGTCCAATTTCTAAGGATAGATGTACACTACTCGGTGTTTTTTTTTAAATGGATTTTCTATTAAAAAGAAATTCCTTGGAGTCTTCATTGCTTCTTCTTTTTTGGATTTAATGCCTCTTCTCATTGGCATGGATTATGAGCCGGAAGAAGATGGTCTAATGGGCAATGATACAACAATGGATGATGGCAATGTAGAGACTGTTCCTGCTCCTGCGCCCAAATTGAAATCAATCATAACGAGAGGAACTTCCCAGCTCATTGATTATGGTCTTGACAACACCGAAAGAAGGATTTTTAGAAAAGAAACCGACATTGAATGCAATAGCCATGTTGCAGCTTGAAAGTAGGAATTCTAGAGGTCCAAATTAGTCCGTTCTAGGTAGAAGACTTTCACTGTAAGGAAATGATATGTTGATTCTCCTAGAGATATATTTCAAGCCAAAAAAATATTCAATTGCGGGACTGTTGTCCTGTTCTCTAGATATACAATTAACATCTTCGGGAATGAGGACCAGAACTCCCACTGGTGCAAGGAATATTTCTATTAGTCATCTCCTTCCACCCAGAATGGACTAATTTAGGCCTCTGGAATTGCACGTGAAACCTATGTCCCTGAAGTTTTTTTACTGTGGAGAGGCAGTTTCTTGGTGTGTCCTAACTTTCAGTTAAGGGCTATTCCATTTTTCTTGCAACATTTTTCATATTCTTCCTCACGTGAAGCTTTTGAGAACTATCATTTTTACCACAGGATGATCCATTGAGTAGAAAACTACAAGAATTTCCTAAACAAAAAGGCACGGTAATCAGTTTTGTATGCATGTTGAATAGAATCTCGATGGCTCATGCATACTACAGATCCCGTGCCTGTGTTTGTGGTAGATACATTCAATGTTTTGGCCCAAATAACTGAGTCCAATTTCTAAGGATAGATGTACACTACTCAGTGTTTTTTTTTTAAATGGATTTTCTATTAAAAAAAAATTCCTTGGAGTCTTCATTGCTTCTTCTTTTCTCGATTTAATGCCTCTTCTCATTGGCATGGTTCGGTAGTCTTGTAGTTCTTCGATATTTTATTTTCTTAGGTAATTTGTTCTAAGATGGAGCATCTAACAATTATATGACAATGTACTGTGTCAATCCACCAGGATTTTATGCAAACAAAAAATGGATTGCACATAGTTTCAAGACAACGTTCAATTCTATTCGCAATGCAGATAGAACATAGCAATAGCAAATTACAATGTTGCAACAAAATCATCATTCTTGTTTCTAGACATGCAATTATTAAGATTTAATGCTAACAACCCATAATGCAAGAAGTTTAATACTTAAGTTAATATGTTACAGTCATGGAAGAATGTATCAAGAACACACTTCCCCATGGAAGAATATATCACTAGCCCGACCGACCGCTTCCCTGTTTCATATTGTACACACATTTTTGTTTAATTAAATTATACCATATCAATATTTAATATTAATAATTTAGTATTGAAAACATTATTTTTAGATAATGTTAGATAGTTGATAGGGATCACCATTCGTAAACAATCACAATATTGAGCCCGCCAGCACTGGAGTCCGTCTATCAATTTGTATATCACAGAACTCTGACTGCTATTTTTTGGACACGGAAAAATAGAAGTGCAATGTTGAGCTAGCCAGCCCGCAAGTCCGCTTGTCAATTTGTATATCACAGAATTATGGGTGCTATTTGTAGGGCACGAAAAAATCGAGGCCCAATTTTGAGCCCACCAGCCTAAGAACCCGCGATCCAAAAAGTGTACATAATCTATAAAATATCATGTCCATACTTTATAGAAATACATATTTAGTATGTATTGCTCATTTTTCGGAAAATTTCTAGGTGCGAAAGTTGGGGGATTCACGTCTTCAGATTTCACTTACTTTTATATCACCAGCCTGACCAACCCCTTCCTCGTTTCATATTGCACAAACGTTTAAGCTCGCGGTTTTCGGAATAGGCGAGTTACCGGATAGGCGGGTTCAATATTGCATTTCCATTGTTCCGTCGCTTGCAAAAAACACCCAGACTCCAACCGACCGCTTCCACATTCCATACCTAGACACATTTTTTATTGTGGATTCTCGGGGAGGCGCGCTCTAGGGTGCACTTACATTGTTATGTCACCTCCAAAGAGCACCCACACTTCCGTGATTACAAATTTACAACTGGACTGTCACATCATACCCTCTTCTCCGTTACACAGTTTGCACTCAAAAGTTTCGAGAGCTACAGTTTGACCGTCGGGTCCTCACGTCTCCTGTGCAACTATTGTCACCCCATTTTTTAAGCTCATCCGTTCAGTTTCCATACTTCGCCATTTGTTTGAATCTCTTTCAAGGATCGTCAGATTGGTGGGTTCAAGAAATATCCAATTCCTAATCACTGTTTCCTATGCTCGCCACCCTCGTACTTCTTTCCAACCAAGTCCGACCGACCGTTTCCCTCTTCCATACTTGGACACTTTTTCCATTGCCAATTCCTGGACAAGAAGACTAAAGACTGCCCTTCCATTGTTCCGCGACATGAAAACAACACCCGCAGTTCCGAAAATATACAAACCGGTCGCTGGGCCACCCCACCATACAGTCTTCCTTTTTACGCATTTTGCAGTCAAAAATTCCGATACATACAATTTGAACATCGGTCTTCACCTCTACTAGAAATCCCCTTTAACCCTACTTTGAAACGTGTCCAATCGCTTTTCATGCTTCGCCATTCCTTGCTTTCACTCCCCAATTCCTAATCATTGTTTCTTGTGTCCGCCACATTCGCACTTCTTTCCAACCAAGTCCGACCGAACGTTTCTGTATTCCATACTTGGCCACTTTTTCCATTGCCAGTTCCTAGACATGTGGACTAAATATTTCCCTTCCATTCTTCCACAACATGCAAACAACACCTTCAATTCCACAAATATACAAACCAACCATTGGGCCACCCCACCATATAGTCTCCCCTTTTACGCATTTTGCAGTCGAAAATTCTGATACATACAATTTGAAAGTCAACGTTCACCTCTACTAGAAATCCCATTTAACCCTATTTTGAAAATTGTCCAGCCGCTTTTCATTCTTCGCCATTCCTTTCTTTCACTCTTCCCTTTTACGCATTTTGCAGTTAAAATTTTCGAGACATACAATCTGACCATTCTCCCTCACCTCTACTGAGAATTCCTTGTATTTTGAAAATTGTGCTACCTCTTTCCATATTTGGGCATTCCTTATTTGCACTTATTTATAATAAAAGAGTCTTATTTATAATAAAACAACTAAATTAAGTCGTTAGGTCCTGCAATTCCGCAAATATACAAACCATCCGCTGAATTGCACCATCATGCCCTCTTATGTTTTATGCGTTTTGCAATAAAAAATTCTGACTCATGCAATCTCACTGTTGGACACTCACCTCTCCTCATTATCTCCTGTAAACCTATTTTGAAGCTCGTTCGACCACTTTTCATACTTGGCCATTCCTTGCTTTCTCTTCCCCGTCTCTGTCACCTTCGCACCTGTTTATAATAAAAAAAATGTATATATATATATATATATATATAATGTCTTGTTTTTAACTATGCAATTAGTAATCTTTAATACTAACATCGCATCATGCAGGAACCACGTAAATTTTCATTGATGGGCAAAAGGCTCGAGAAGATCTGCCATTAATATGCATTAAACCAATATTTGCGGGGGTTTTGTTATCCCTTCTGAGTGTTAATTTCAAATACCATGGAATGTCATTCGCACGTCGTTGGCTTAGTTCGTTCACGAAACCTCCAATCCTTAAATGTTCTTCGTTGTAACCGCCACCTTCGCACTTCTAAGTATGCAATAGTTAAGCTTTACTTGTAACATCTCATCATACAACAAGCATAGAGATTGTCATTAATGAGTGAATAGCTCGAGGAGATTTTCCATTCGCACACATTGAACCAACATTTTCAGGGGATTACATTATCCCCTCCATTTGTTCATTTCAAGCAACATCTAGAGCAAACGAACGTTTTCATAAACTAATGGCACCAGCTCAACAACAGTTCTATGGAGATACAGTGAACATCTTCGAGCAAGAGGAACATAACTACCACAGTAACAAAGCATCGCTCCAATGGCCTACCACAGTAAAAAAGCAACCCAAAGTTCTTCAAACAGAGGAGGTTCATCCTAAAATTGATAGTTCTAACAAGATTCTCGTGAAGAAGAAGAGAAAAAGAATTGTAGGGGAGGCAAAAGAGCCCGAAATTGAGAGTGAGAACATGGAACTTGACACTGATCTGGATAACATATTCTACAACCTTGATCAGCCGGGAGATGCGATTCATCATAGATACCCAATGGACATAGTTGATACCGAATTTTTTGACGAAGATGAATCCTTCGTATTCCAGAGTGTTGTTTTTGAAAGTGAATCTAAAAAATTAATTATTGAAAAGAGAGATGTAAAACATAAGAAAGGAAAACATCGTTTAGAATTTGACCTTGCCAACATGCGACCGTCCCAAATCTCTATACTTCACATAGAAACTAGAGATGCTCTTGATGATTCCATTGGAGTCATTGAGACCGAGAATGCCAAACTAAAGGACCGGATCAAGGAATTAGAGGAAGATTTGATTCTTATGCCATTGCTTGCCAAAGCTTTGGCAATAGCCATTCCTTCCACCCTTGCAACAAATTTAAAAGGATCCTCAAGCTTCCTCGCATTGTGTAGAGGATATGTGGAGAAAAATATGAAGAAACGAATGGAATTGATTGTTGAGGCCTGGGAAACATCACAAACTATGGGTTCCCTGGGAAGGAGGGCACATAACTTGCTTGAACTTCTGCAGACAGATTTAAAAAATGAAGAAACTTTCTATTTGGACACAGTCATCCCTTTTTCCTTTCATGTCAACAACATGCCAAACAGGACAAGAAGACAACATGGTCTCCCCTCCAAAATATAGATCACTCAATTAGAATCATGCTGGAAAGAGAAGGTGAACAACATGTATCTCATTGTCCAATCATGTGAGCAAGCAATATCAAATAAAGAAACATTATTCACAAGTTGACCAAAATAGACTTATTCGGAAGGAACAACGAGTTCAAGGAACCCAACTTAATCATCAACTCGTTGACGTTAACCAAGCAATCTTTCGATAAACAAGTTGATAATTTTAAGGCGTTGTCTTTAGAAAACTTTTACAAGATTCTTGAATATGGTGAAGAACGTGGACAACTGGCTAGTCAGTTATTCGGTACAAAATCGAGATAATGATCATGCTTTGTGTAATCTTTCTATTGATCTAAGTGAATTAGAAAATGAACTTTTCAACATAAAAATCCAGAATGACATCAACGTTTCCCCCTTGAAAAGCTACATTGAAGAATTCATCGAAACAGACTTGAAGCCGGTCACCGATGAAAGGCATCAACAAGCAAATAGAAAAAATACTTATATGTAACATCATTGTAAGTCTATATTGATGACATCCTCCTCTGTTTATCAATCCATTTATTCCACCTTTTCTGAATAGAAATCTCTAGCCAAAGACTAATACCTTTCCATTTCTTCTTTTCAGGTATTACACTTTATCGTCGCCCACTTCTTCTTTCCACAGTCCTATTTCTTGCACATATTTCTTTTATGGTCCGCGGGAGCCCCAATCCCAGTCTCTATGACAAACACATTTAAATTTCCACGAATATGTAACAAATTATTATTTTTTGATATATTCCAAATAAAACTATTTTTTTGTCTCCTTTTATATTTATGTGCTCCTAAATTGTTATCTTCAACTATGTTGAATATCAAGACATTGTGTTTATTTTATTTGAATTGTCTTTTTCTCATGCATATATTTTTTTGTTGGGTCCGCGGAAGCCCCAATGCCAGTGTATATGACAAACACATTTAAATTTCATATGTAACACACTTTTATTTTTTGATATATTCCAAATAACACTATTTTTTATCTCCTTTTATATTTATATGCTCCTAATTTTTTATCTTCAACTATGTTGAATGTCAAAAAATTGTGTTTATTTAATTTGAATTATCTTTTTCTCATGCATATCTTTTTCTGCTATGGAAATTTTAGTTAACTCTAACCATTTCAAAATATACATTGAACACATAAAACATGCAAAGTAGGACTACTTGAAAGAACAAAAATTTTGAACATAGCAAGATGGATTATATAGTTTCACAAAATAAATTGGACTCTAGAGAGCACGTGTCATTTCTTGCATGGTTGCCACTTGTCCTTCATGTTGCTTGCAACATCTGTGCTCCAATTTTCATCTCCCCAGCTACTTTTTCGCCATCCATCTACATTTATCCCCAATTCAACCCAGTAGGGACTACACTATCATGTAACACTTATTTATTTGAGTGCAACATGGAATTCATTAAGCTCACCACGATTAACTTTAAACTACGACAGAATTCATTACGATCGCCACAATTTCGGATGGATAATATGAAACTACTTCCCATATGGCCGTTGCAATCCGTAGGTGTATGGTAGATATGGAGAATGTGGTGAAAAAATTAATAATCAATTAATTTTTTTTATTTCAATTCATCTGAAGTGAAATAAATTTATGATTAAAAAATTATTAAATGTACTAGTTTTAAGTATATTTCAATAAGTGTAAGTCTTTCTTATATCAACCACTTTTATATTACATGTATATGTGGTTGTTTTTAAAACTCTTTTAAGACTAGCATAGCGGCTAACTCACGGCTGGTGAACGTCGAAAGAGTTACGGTCCATATAAAAACTATAGCGTTAAAAAAAAAATCCAGTGAGATAATCAAACTCTAACTGAACCAGATAATGAAACTCTCAAGAATTCTAAAAGTTAATCATTTAAACGTGGCAATTATATGATGTTACAATAATTTCTTAATATGATTAGGTAAATGTTAAAAAGTAAACAGGTTAACGGATGCATTTATAAATGCAAAGAAGTTATCAACATTAAATCTGACCCATTAATTTTGGAGGACGACTAAGAATAGCATCTTCAATACATAACCATTAGATTAGAATTTAAGATTAAAAGATCATTAATTGTGCCCATCTCCAATAGGTATACACCTTTAGGCGTAAATATATAGTCTTATAATATATTTCCTCAAAAAAATTTCCAAGCCAAAAATATTGAGTGTAGAAATGCACATATTTTGGCATAATATTTCTCAACGGTTTTAGATTTCAATGGTTGACCATTATGTGAAGGATGTGAATGAAGCAACTTTTTTCTGACATAATAATCTTTAGTAGTTGGCAATGATGAGAGATGTGAATGAAAAAATTCTTCAGTCTAACACGAGTACGAAATATTTATGTTAAATGAAATTATGGCTACATATATTTCTCCAATACACTTTTAAAAGTAAATAGACATCTGAATAGTAGAATAATTGCACGGTGAAAACTGGTGGGCTATGTATCCTGAGAGTTCAAACTGTGCAACGGTCCAGCGTATATAGATGACTGGATATTATAAGACATGTTGGTAGAGCAGTGGATATTAATATATGGATCCTTAACTGAAGATCAAACCCGCAGGCAAAGTACCCAATCTCATTAGTTTTGTCAAGACGCGTTCCAGCGGAGGAGGCCAGCAAGGGCGCCAACAAACGCAGCATTCATATATGTCGTCGGCTCCAGATGGTTATAATCAGAGATCACGTCTTTGAATTGATCATTTGAATCAGGTCCTCCCACTACAGCACCCACATGAACGTTTCGATTCACTGTATTTTT
>ML784883.1:511788-531101 GCA_009831015.1 Picea engelmannii | reverse complement strand
GTTCGACCTCAGCTCATCTATTCATGTTCGATGGAATGTACTAAGGTACCTTGGGAATCATTGACATTAATGGTGATCTCCCTCACACTTGTTAACGGTTTACCTCATTGACCGGTAATCAAGTGGTTTCTGCCATGTTCGACTTCAAGAAATCTATTCACATGGTTAGAATCGTATCACACTGGGATTGGTAAGAAGACCCTGGGTTGAGTAATCAATTTGATATGCACTTTTCCCAGGTTGCGAAGGAGTTTTTATTGGACAAAGAACACATACATTGTTACATAGATCCACTTTGTATTGGTCGTGGCTATGTCTTGTCATCTCGTAGATCCACTGTGTATCTTTCGTGGCTACGATCAGTCCGAGTCATCAAAGTATAGATCCACATTGTATCTTCGGTGGCTATACCCTTTTGTCAATACAATTATGGATCTGCAGTGTATTTTATGGTGGCCATATCTTGCGAGTATTGATCACCCAAGCATAGGTATGCCTGCCTTGGGTTTTGAAATATGTCATGATATTTGTTGGATGTTTGTGTGCAGCTTCTGTCAGGTTCTCCGAGTCTACACACTTGCTTGAACATCTACAAAGTATTTCAGTCATCAGTTCACATCTTCTGACTTCATACTTTGGGGGGCATTCTGTTACACATCAAAATCACTCAACTGGATAAGTGTCGCATATTCCTCTCAATTGTCGTAAGTGTCGCAACTTCCTTACAACTTTCGCAAGTGTCGCAAGTTGGTTACAAGTGTCACAAACATTGTTGAATCATACTGCCATGATGACGACACTAAGGAGACACTTAAAACATCTTATGTACTTGGTTTGAAGAAGGAGAATTGGTTCACTGGAGTAAAATGACTCTTAACACCTGAAAAGGGCTTCCAATCAAGAGTTTTGAGGGTGAACGCTCCCCTGAAACAGCCTTAGGAGCGTTGGCGCTCCCCTATAAGGCCTCAAGGAGCGTTATAATGCTTCCTTACCCCTCTGCAGGAGCGCTACCCACTTTTGAAGCGCTGGCGCTCCCCTTAAGCCTCTCTAGGAGCGTTCTAGCGCTCTGATGCCCCTTTTGAAGGAGCGCTCCCTAATCTGGGTCAGTTGTTAGCCCGGTGAGGAGAATAAGGAAAGGATCTTTAGAGATTAGGAGGCGATTGTACTTGAATTGTGGTTTCATCAAGAGATCCCAGATCTAAGGAGGAGGTTCCCAACTTGTTCTAAACATAACTCAAGAGGTTAAGCTCCTCTCAACCTATATAAGCAAGCTCTATGATGGTGGAAAGGGGGAAGAATTGCTAGCATGAAACCTATGATCTCATAGGAAATACACAGTCAGCCAAAGGAGAAGTGATCAGTGAATATGATATCAACCAGGTTGTGGATCTTTCGAGAAAGGGTTAGATGAAGGGGACTTGACGAAGCTGTCGCATTCGCATCTACGATTGTAAGCACTGTTGTCGTTATTCTCATTAATATGACACACTTGGCCTGTTTCTTTCTAGTTTGTGTCTGATGTTACATGAACTTATCATTAATTGATAGATCTATTTTCAAGCTAATATAAATAGAGTAGAAAGTGGTCGTATCTTGTTTTCCTGCAGAACTCAGTGAGGAGCAAAGGATTGGAGCGCAACTCGGAGCGTGCAGGGACAAACATCGATTAAGAGGTACTTATGTTATCCTTCCTTCTCATGTATTAGTTTAGATAGATTTGAAAGGAAGTCAATGTCCATGTTAAGAATTTTTCTGTCTAGGGTTAAGGTCAAGCCTTAGAGGCGATCTACCTGTTCGCAGGGAGATTTTCCTACAACAGCCACCAGGGGAGCAGCAGTAGCAGGGAACCTCCCAGCCGGGGAGGCTGAGAGGGTCCTTAGATGAGTTGAGCGGAACTTCACTGCACTCACTCGCACAGTCCTGATGGCAGAGATAGAGGACCTGCCGCCATCCATGCAGCCTCATGTAGTGGGGGCACCTCAGATGTGGGTTCGATTGTTTAATCATTTATCCCATGATGTGGACTATTATAACAGGGCCCATAGGCCCTGAACCTATTTAGACTTTTTACGTGCCACAAGAACTACTTGTAAATATTTTTTGAGGGCATAAGCCCTGTGACTCGTTATTATTCCCACTTTTGAGGTTCTTGCGTCCATCTATGTACTCTGTTTATTTTATGATGTTATATATGGTTTTTTGATCTTTTGTGTCTTATGGATCATGTGTGAAAAAAATGTATTTACATGCTTATGTCAATGTTCTTTCATATGTGTGCAATATGCCAATCTAAAATTTGATTAGCGAGAGTATCTGTAATTTGGTTTAATCTCCTAGGAACATGAAAATATGTAATATAATCAAAGTTTCATTCTAAGAGACGTACCCTCAGGAATCATCGGTGTAAAGTTGGATCATGAACTCGATATACTTTATTTAGCTATGACACAACCAGTTGAGCGTCGAGATAGACCTGGAGATGAGAGATACCCAATGACAAGACGTCACGAAGCAACTCAATAACTGCACTATACTCGACGACATTATTTGTGGTGTCACCTGCATATACCTCCGGAAGATAACAACTGGCCCTGAGGTGTAAATATTACCCAAGCTGCGGAGGCAAGCCTCTGAGTGTGCCAACTAGCAACTTCTGCATACCCAACGAACACCTCAGAATCACTTGACATCTGCCATATTGATGAAAGATAACATCAATGACACATCCATAACACTTAAAAGAAATTAAAAAGTAATAGTACAAAGACTATACATATGTTACAAAAGTTACCACAGTGACCTACCTATGAGTAATACTTCTTGAGGTAGAGCCCATTTCTAGGCTTCACCAATGCATTCCCTTCAAAATCAACCAAACGATAAGCATCCTTTTTTAATACCTCTTTTATGATGAAGGGTCTGAACCACATGGGTTTGAATTTTCCTGCCCCCAGGGGGTCCTTATCTTGGTCATAAAATAGGACAAGGTCACCTTCAGAGAAAATCTGAGGACAAACAGACCTATCATACTGACACTTGACCTTATGTTTGTGAGCCTCATTGGCCAGGGCCACATCACGAAGCTGCTCATTGAGCTGCTCAATATGTACTAATCGTTCTTCAAGTGGAGAAGTGTCGGGCAATAATTGTACTGCCAATTTAAGAGATGGGATCCGACATTCGATGGGCAAGACTGCCTCCATCCCATAAACGAGTTGAAAAGGTGAGAAACCGGTTGCAGTCTTAACAAATGTTTGATAAGCCCATAATGCCGAGTATAACATCAAATGCCAATTCGACTTGGCTGATTTGATAGTTCGCTGTAGAATAGTCTTAAGAGTTTTGTTTACAGCTTCCACCTGCCCATTGGCTTGGGGGTAGTAGGGTGATGAATTCTCTTTCCGTAAACCAAGCTTTGATGTTAATTCGGTCATCATTTGGTTCTAAAAGTGACTGCCATGTTCAGTAATAATCTCTCTCGGGACGCCGAACCTTGCTGTGATTTGGTTGAATAAAAAGAGAGTTGCGGTCTCTCCATGAGATTTAAACGTTGGCATAGCTTCGACCCACTTAGTGAAGTAGTCTACAGCTACGATGATATAGCGGTTCCCCCTTGCTAACAAGGGGTTTCAAGTAGTGTAATCAATCCCCCACTTGGTGAAGGGACCAAGTGTGATGACAGGAAACATAGGAGTGGGATGTGCCCTCATCTTCTGAGAAAAGACTTGGCACGGATGGCACTTCTTGACCGATTCTATACAATCTTTGATAAGTGTCGGCCAGAAGTAACCTGCTCGTAGAATCTTTTGGGCTATTTCCAACCCATACAAATGACCGCCACAAGCTCCGGTATGGAAATCGTTGAGCACGATGATTGCCTCCTCATGTGTGAGACATCGACGTAAGATGCAGTCTACACCTCTCTGATACAATGTATCATTGAGTATGAGATAATTCTTAGCCTGATGGCATATACGCCAACGCTCATCACGAGAAGCAGAAGTGGGGCACTTCAAAGTATGGAGATAGATAAGTATATCTCTGTACCAAGGATCTGAAGATGTGATAAAAAACATATCTCCCCAGATAGGCGATTCTTTGGGCACAACGTCACCTGACTCAACCAGAAGTTCTGAAATAAGCTCTGTGAAGACCAAAGACTTTTTGGACTTTGTTGAAACGAAGTCTAAATCAAATTCCTAGAGGATGACTATCCATCTACTGATTTTTCCACCTATAACCCATCATGTCAACATGTACTAGAATGGATTCATGACAACAATGATGGTGGTCTTGCGAAACAGAACATAATGACGGAACCATTGAACAGCATGAACTATTGCCAATGCAAGTTTTTCGATATGAGAAAAATTAATTTTCGGTCCTACGAGGCCTCGGCTCAGGTAATAGAACACGTATTCTGAGAACAAATCATCTTCCTGAACTAAAACCATGCCAATGGTTGACTCTGCAGTAACCAGATATAATAATAAATCTTTGTTATAGTTAGGTGGTCGTAGCAGAGGCGCAGTTGTGAGGGCGTGTTTTAATGCATCAAAAGAGAATTGAGAGGCTTCATCCCAGTAAAAAGGAACATCTTTCTTCAGTAGGTGCATAAATCCCTTGGTGATTTCAGCATAGTTGGCGATGAAGCGTCGTAAAAAGTTTTCCTTGCCTTGTAGACTCTGAAGTTGAAGAAATATGCGTGGGGGGGGCAACTGGATTATTGCCACCTTGAGAGGATCAACCATGATCCCTGTTTTTGATACGATGAAACCTAATAAATGTCCTGACGTTACGCATAATCTACACTTGTTTGGATTCAAGCGAATCCTAAAGTAGCGACAACGTTCGAAGATTAGTCTAAGGTGTGTGGGATGATTTGTTCTCTTGCGAGATTGTATTGCTAAATCATCTAGATAGGCCTCGACTATATGCTTGATATCATGAAAGGCAAAATACATGGCCCGCTCGAATGTGGCTCCAGCATTTTTAAGACCGAAAGGCATCTTACGATATGCGAATGTACCCCATGGACAAATAAATGTCATTTTGTGTTGGTCTTCGGGTTTGATTTGGATTTGATTGTATCCCGAAAAACTGTCCATGAAAGAAAAGGCTTCGCAACTAGCACATTCATCAATGATTTGGTCGATGAACGGTGTTGGAAAATTATCTTTGGGACATGCCTTGTTCAAATCACGGAAATCGGTACATACACAAATCATGCCTTGTTTTTTATTGACTGGCACAGGGTTGGACACCCATTGAGTCAAATGGATAGGATAAATAAAACCTGCCTTTAGCAATTTCTCAACATCAATCTTGATGGCTGCTACTTTCTTGGGATTAACTGGACAAAGTTTCTGTCGAATAGGCTTGGCATCAGGATACGTTGTGATTTCATGTTCAACTATTTTTGGATCGATACCTGGCAGTTCCTCATAAGACCAGGCAAAAACGTCGAGGAATTCTTTGAAAAGATCTGTGTAGATTTGAATCTCTTCAGGGGAGCAATCCACTCTGACGAAGACATTCTCCACGATGCTAGGGTTTTGGGAGATGTTGATGGGTATAGTTTCAGTGATAGTTGCCATATTTCCGTCAGCATAAATTTCATGTGTAGCTAAGAGATTAATAGGACATGACTGATCTCCTGTCATGGTCATGGTGAATTCTCCTGCTTCGATTCGGCGTAATTCTGGGAGAAAATATGATCTATGATGAAGATCTTCCCAAGGTTTGTCCGGACTAGTCATTTCTTCGATTACTGCTTCGTCAAAAGGAAAGACTAAGTCTAACAAATCGACGTTAGCGAGAGAACCCTGAGCCCAAATAGGCTCTAGAAGTGGATCTGACTCTTTTGCAGGAGTCGGATCAGTGTTAGATGAAGCTTGTTGGACTAAAGAGTACGCTACTTCAGTGGTAGACAAGGGCATGGACATGCCTGGGTGCCCTGTCTCATCCATCGTGGTTGATGGAGAAGGAAGAATCCATGGATCCTCGAAGTAAGTTGTGCAGAAAGACGAAACTTGAAAAATCTCAACCTTATGGTGATTAGATATAAATTTGATATTTCCCTGCAGAGGTGGGTAATTGAAGGTACCCATCAAATATGAGCACAAACCAACTCCTACGTTGACGACACTTGGTTGAGGATTATCAATCATCGGGACCGTGGACGCCCCCAAAGTTGGGTTAGGCCTGGAGAAAGACAATTGATCGATGGTCACTATCCGGCCTTCATGTGGAAACAACAAGACCCAAAAAACTGTAGCAACCACAACTTGCATAGCATAAGTCCAACTCCATCCTAACAAGAGGTTATAGTCGATGGGAGCATCGACTACCTCTACTTCGACACACATGGTTTTCCCTCCTAAATGCACAGGGAAAGAAGGAACGATGCCATGCAGTCGGAATGAACGATCGTCCAAAGTAGTGAGGAGAGTACGTGATGGAGACAAAATGGGTTGTCCAATGGCCTTCCAACATGCCAACGACATAATGCATGTCGAGGCACCCTCATCGACCACCATGCGGAAGATATTCTGTGTAAAAATTTTCATGGGGTAAGCCACTACTATCTGAAATGATACGTGGTAAGGCAGACGAGGTTTTAAGTCAGTTGTATCTAACATGATGGTACTCGGATTACAAGTCTCAGTAGATCCCAATGCGGTTAACAAGGCTTTTCTCTAAGAAGGACAACTTTGGAGGACCTCCAAAGTAGACATCACACAAAGGGTTTGTGATAATTCCTCAACCACAGAGTAGTTCTGGGCGACCCTTGCATTTGGGTTATGAGAAGCCCTTTTAAATGCACCTTTTGGAATGCATGTCATTGTTTCTCCCAATGTCTTCTCAATCTGTAGAGGAAGAGATGGGAGATCAGCTTATTTACCCTTCTCAGAAATGCTTGGTTTACTATAATCATGTGCTCTAGTTGATATGAAAGTATCACCCCTAACCATATATATGTTCATGGAGGAGGGATTGTTCGGAGCCGGGCAGGTTTCTTGGCTGGCCCCTTCCGTGCTTGTAGAGGCTTGAGTTAGATTTTTCCCATGTTGAAAGGGATTAGTCAACACTGCTTGTTGTTGCTGTGTGACAAAATTTTTGGCCTCTGCAAATCGAGGACATAGATGGGTTGGGTGGTCTTCCATGCACAAGTTGCAAGGATACCTCGCCTTCCATTTTTCAGTGTTGTCCCCACCAACATTATCGTTGGGTTTTTTATCCCCCTTACCCTTCTTTCATTGTTTTTTCTTCCCTTCAAGCTGCTGGGTGGCCCTCAGGTTAGTCGACTGCACTGTGTGTACTTCCGACGTTTGGGTAGGGGGAGTAGCCAAAGTAGTAGTTTGGCTGGACACTGTGTGTTGTATGGATAACTATTGCAACTTCTTTGTCAATTGCTCAGCGGGCTTGGTTTGTGTTGAACCGACAATACCATTGGCATGTGGTCCAGCTCTCTGTCTAGTTTTATCTAGTATTGAACATGGCACATCTGGCAAGATGTTGTATAATAAACCAGACTGAGAATAGATGAGCTCAAACTGTTGAGCCCTCATGATGGTGTCTTCTTCAGAGAAAAATATAGATGTCGCGATGTATTTGGATAACCGTGGGACCAAAGAATTAAGGAACCACTCAAGCAGGAATGTTGGTGGGACTGGTACTTTGATTAAACTCTCCTGACATCTCCATTCTCGGATGTCATCAGAGATATGGTCCGTGGTTGTCTGTTCGAAATTAGCAAGCAGCTCTGTGCCAGCGTTGTATCTCACAGGTAACTGGAAATGGTTAAGGAAAGCCATTGCCAACTCACCAAAAGAAGAGTATCTTGAGCGATCGAGCTCAATGTACCATTTCGTGGCACTCCCAATGAGAGTACATTGAAACAATCAAAACTGTACGGAGTCATCTTTCAATGAGTTAGATGAGCACCAAAGATGAAAGGTAGTCACATGATCTACCGGATCTTCATTGGGCTTGGCTTCAAACTTTGGAATGTCCGAAGGCAACTTCGTCGGGATAGGAGGCCAACACAGATCATGACAAATGGGGTCATTCAACAACCTTGTCAAATCTGTCAAGTGTAAAGTCGCCAGGAAAGGTAGTTTGGGTTGCTGCTGATAACTTGGGAAAAAGGGTCCTGGAGTTTGACTAGCACCAAGTTACCAGGAAAAGTTTGGCTACTAGCCCAGATTCTGGTAAAAACCATGGCCCTGGCCAGCGTAAGGATTTTGCATATGTGGAGACATCATCGGATGATTTCCCAAATAGGACATAGATTGTTGGGCATGCATTGTATTCGAAGGACTTTGGGAAGGATTACCCCATGCCGGTCCCGTGGGGATAGGCATAGTAGTTTGTTCGGGGTTCCATTGATTATGGAAAGAATTACCCAGACTGGCATTCCATAGGAGGGAACGGATCCTTGCCCTGAATTCCAAGGTCCTGCTAGGTTTGCCCCCTATGAAAGAATAATACCCTGCCCAGGAGTAGATTGTCCAAAAATGGGGTTTCCCCCAATCGGGAAAGCGGCTAACGAGAAGGTGTTGTTACCAAACGTTCTATTCCAAGAAAATGGTGTCGAACCTACTGGCATACTATGTGAAGGTGGTCCTTGACTCCCCGCTCCAAATAAACTATTGTGTGTAGGTTTCTCGGCGGATTTCTGATGCGAACAACCGAGTGAAGGGGACGAAGGAGGGATATGACCTCCTGCATAAGGAAAAGTGTTAAAAGGGACAAGAGTGCCCCCCATGTGACCTTGCAGAGGAGCGCTAGAGCTCCCTGCCCCCAGACCCAAAGTTTGTGAAGTGGAGTAGGAAAGTACAGGACTTGTACCCGAACTAGGAATACCGTATGAGAACGGAGGGCCTGTCGCACTAGGTGTAAAAGGGGTTGTGGCCACTGCCAAAGACAGGTTCGGACCACTATGAAAAGTAGTTGCGGTCGAGACCATGGTGGCTTAGACTGATGATGGTAGGTTAGGATATGACGACTCTCCTGTGGTGACAACCATGGTGGGAATTGAAGAATTCCCAGAAGGAGTAACAACATTTGTTTCCATTGTTGTGTGTGACACTTTCTAGCACTCGTAAAATTGAATTGGTACAATGAAAGGTGCCAAGAGATCAGTGGTTGGGGTTTCAACCGAGCTAAGAGAGGCTGCTTCAAGGTCCAAAATGGTTGATTCCTCCGGGGGTTGTTCAGGCACAATGGTTTGTAACCTGGTCACTTCAAAAGACCCTTGTTGGTCTAGCTTCTGCCTTAATGGTGGCGGGGGTGGCTCCAGTGTAACCGGCGGCAGGCCAAGAAGCATTTGTGACCGGCACAGCTTGGGATCCTCCACTATGTGAGAAGATCCAAGACACTCTAAGGTAGTCTAAATGCTCAAAAGTAACACACACTAAGAAAAAAGTCCCTAGAAGATAAGACAAGCAAACACTAAATTAATTTGAATAATAGTTACAACAACCAACACTAGAGCAACTTACCGGTGCAAGTGTAAATCGAACACGGAAGCACCCTCCAGGTATACTCTACAAAGCATGGCTTGATGTCTGTCCTAGGTACCGCAGTATACCCCCACAGTCACCTGTGTATGTCCCTAGCAAAGATTGGCAACTAGGTTGCCAGCACGCGAACAGTCACCAGGCGGGTACAGTCGAAAGTCGGGTAGACCACAATGAGCAGGGCATCGAGCCTGAAACCGGTCAAGGGTATTGAGAGAAAATGATCCGGAAGACAAATGAGGACCTCAAATGAATTCGAGACCCAAGAATCCCCGTGGCAAATGCAAACGATAGAATCCCAAAACAAGCCCTCTATATGTGTTCTCCACTACGATTGGTCTGGCTTTGGAGGGGTTATCTCCGCTACCTTTCGGCACGCGACCTCATGTTTATCCCCTATGTTAGAGGGGGGTCCCGGATAAATTCCATGAAAATGGACTTAGACACTCCCTATCTCATACTCCAATGTTTGATTTTTAAATGGCCTTGAAGAGTTTCCTCTCCAACCTAATCCAAGGCCCTAGTCCTGAACTAGTTTGTGAACCCTACAAACATAAAAGTCTAGTAGATTTTAAATTTAGCATTATTTTTATGGATTTGTCTTACATCAAGGGGTGTGAGGGTGAAACTGATGATATGTGAAAGACGAAAGAAAAAAAATGAATGAAAAAGCTGGAAACAAAATTTTTACTGAATGCAAAATTTCAACAACTTTTCTAAAGAAATATTTTTAATTTTTTCTAAGATTTTGGACAACAAACTCAAAGGAATTTCACTCGACTACGAGCTACTTATAATCTAAGTGAACTGCAAAAACTTATGAAATAAAAGACTTTTCCCTAGCTAATGATGCAGAAACACACTCTTCAACCAAAGAAGAAAATGAAAAGAGATTTTTTATTTATTTAAATGCTAGTAAAGAAATAAAGGGAAAATATTGACAAGCAAAAGACCAAGAAAAAAAATTATGGCCTAAATCCTAGATCGCAAAGAATCATATTTAAAAATCACACAATAGCAATTGTAAAAACAATGACTCTCACACTTGTCTAAAAACCGTAAAAGAATTTTTTATTTTTCTGACAACGTTTTAAATGAGGAAAAGAAAGCTAAAGGTAAAATTAATCCTAAGCTACTAACTATTCAAACAGAGATTCAAACACCTGAGAGGAATAATTCTTATCAAGGGAAAGGATGATTGCCTTATCCTTAACAAAAAAAATATTGTACAAGCACGCGACTATTACTAAAACAGCATGCATGCGAATGTGCGTTGAACACAGACAGAGGGCATGTACACGCGGGCTAACCTTGTACAGGCCGCGTGTATATCTAAACTCTAAGAAAAAATGAAAACAGATAGACCAAACCAGGAAGAGACCACTGATATTGATAACTAGGATCCCTTGAAGGCTTGGATACTTTTTCTAACAAAAAAAACAAATAATGCAAGGAAAAAAATAATAAGGAAAAAAAAATCTGAGATAGGACTGTTAGCAAACAAGACTCAAACAGAATTCCAGAAAACCCCCTGAGAATGTGTGATTCTGATAGGGAAGAGGAGGAATACCTCTGAGGTTCTATGAACTTCTACACACTACTGCTACCTCTACAGCTAGCGTTCACACGCGGGCTGAAAGAGGATAGGGCACGGGTACATGCGTGTGGCCTTGTGCAGGCCATGTGTACCTCTGTGGGTCCCGAAAAACATAGTCAAGCAAAAGTCAGGGAAATTTGGTATGGAAAACCAGACTCCCTACTAGCTCAAACTTTACAGAAACGAAAATAAAAGACAGGCAAGAAAAACTATTCTTTAAACTACCCAGAAGCTAAATAAAATTCCAGGAACCCTAGAGATTTTCCCCAGTACAGTCACCAATTCTGTTGTTGGGAAAAACACCCTACGGACTAGCAAATAGAGTTCAGACTTTGCATACATATATGACCGAATAGAGATTACTTTCTACCTTCATCCTTTGATTTAAATCCCCTTTTCTTAGTAAATGCATGGAAAGATCAACCTACCTCGTTACCGACGTTTGATGTCGATCCTCTGTTGTGCTTGATTACTTGTTCGCAATACTCCTTCCAAAGCTGACCTGCATTCAAGACGAGAAACAACTATGCATGCATACTACTTATATACTAATGGGTTACAAATAAAACATAAACTAATCAAACCATAAAATGTTCATGAATTGGGACAGGTAAAGCATTCTCTTTATTACTTAAAATGAGTCAACTTACAAAAGTTGAGACCGACCACTGCTCCTTGAACCTGATCCTAGGCTCCTCTTCTTTTGTCCTTTAACTACTTTTCTTTAAATCTCCTTTGGCATTAGGAAAGGATAAAGGGTTGGGACAATGGAATACGTAAATGGCCAGAGTTTCTTTGCTATATTCTTCCTCTTTCCAAATGGTACCCCTACCCCTTCTTTTATAGGCTAGAAGGAGCTAGGTATTTGGACGAACCCTCGGCCATGCATGGCCGGGAGTTTCAGTTAACTCACCCATAGATTTTTGTTCCATCGGCAACTTTCCTTTTTTCATGCTTTTGTCGGTCCATGGGGTTTTTTTTGGGTCAGCCAGCGTGTACACGCGTGTAGTAATGAGTTAGGGCATGTGGGCCTTTAGTTAAGAGGATTTTCAAAGAGTTGTTCAGCAGTATTTTGGCAAAGAAGGGATATGAGTTGGCCTGATGCCAGGTAAGCATGTGTGGTGCAATTTAGGGTTATAACACAATGTTTGTCTGGTCTTGGAGACCAGGCTCAAGATTGGGTTGTTTTGCAACAGGAACAGTCATGAATAGTAAAACAATCAAGGAATCAAAAACAAAAAAATAAAGATGTATCGATGAAAATCGAGTATAAAATTTAACCAAAGAGATATCAAAGATCTCCCCAGTATGGTCGGCAAATAAATGTTGAGGAAAATATATGAATTGATCTTACTCAAGCATTTTCATACTTTACTTGGCTAAAGTAAATTAGACGGGAATATCACCTTATGTTTATAGCCAACAAAAATATATATCCTAACTCACAAGTATTAATTACAAGTGCTTAGGCTAGTCTTTTATCAAAAGAAAGATTGTTGGAAATTCACTTTTTATGTATTTTCTGAACATACCAGTTGTTGAAACAAGTGTAAGAACAAAAGTAAAGATGCCAAGATGATATTCAATATATATGAGACATAAAGAAATCCTTTAATTCATTCCAATTCACCAAAGATTCATTTTTTTTACAAAACTTCACACATAAATCTTGGACCAAAGTCAAACTTAGAAATCCCCGATGGAACATACAAAAGGACCTCTGACAGAAAACCAAAACTAAACTCTAAAATCTAGATCATCTTTCCACAGATTGTTGTGCACTCGACTCTGCACAATAGCCTTTATCAGTCATGAAAATTAATTCACAAACAGACAAGTCTACACAGAATATCAAAGATAGATCAACACCTCTGAAGAACAAGTGTGTGAATGGTTTGATTCAGCCCTGAAATTGTTGTCTATAATAAGACCCTACTATCACAAAAGAGAATTAGGCTATGATGAATATGTGAATGAATGAAAAATGAACTATCTCAACATAAACTCAAGGAGAAAACCTTAGCATGTTTTTTCTTCTCTCCTCCTCTTGTTCCTCCCCTTCATCTTGCCTTTAACAAGTTAGAATTGGTTGGAGTAGTTCAAACAATTCATTAGTTAAGTTAATTAAAAGACTTAACTAACTTTAGTTAGGGGGGGGCTAGTAATAATTATAATAAGGGTCATCAATAAATAATAACTAGTAGGTGGGACCCCTTGTGACTCCCTTTAGTTCATAACAACCATAACAATCATCACAATCATAACATAATCCATTAGTTAAGAAAACACCCTCCTTGTGCCTCCCATCAACATATTTACTTTTGGCAATTTTGGATCATGAAAATTGAAATTATTTCAAAAATAATACTCATATATCCAAAATAAAACATGTCATCCAAAATCCCTGAAGTCCATTATCATAAAACAATAAACAACATAAAATTCAAAAACCATATTTTCTAGTCTTTGATGCAACATGTCCTTGGTTGTTGCTGTCACCTCTTGACTTTCTTGAATTTGCCTTGGGCTGGGCAGATCCTTTAGGATTTATCTCACTAATCACATGGGAACAATCATCCTAAAATGCATCTGTGAAGACACAGATTTGTCAAAGTCACCAGAGGGTGAGGAAAGGGTGGCAGTAGCTTTTCCTTTATCAAATGCATGGTGGGCTTCAATCTTCAATCTCTTGCTGGCATGGGAGGATTTCACTGGCAAGTGGTTAGGGGCAGCTTGGACAATTGGGTTCAAAGGTGGGGGAGCAGGAAAGGTCAAGTTGGGCTAGCCATGGTGTTGGGAGACTGTCGGTTGAACAATCTCCTGCCACCCATCATTATCAGGTACTTTAGGCTGTAAAGAGACATGAGGAGGCATGGGGATGTCGGGGGATTACAGGGCTTGAAAAAGAGGCCTTTCAATCCTAGGTCAGACTATTCCTTGCCCAATCCAATCAAATAATCATGCATGAAACATTTGGCCAAGATATTATGAATCAACATCAAAATGTATAGAAAACCTGGGCGTTCTTAGGCCTCGGTTCCAGTTACCTCTACCTATGTTTCCTCATCCATGGCTTACCTGACTGAAAAAGATCATCCTGCATATGTTAATGATTAGAAAATAGTCTTTTTAAATAACCATGCATGACAACTCCTTAAAAATATGAAATAGATTTGGCTCAGAATGTATTAGGCTCATGCAATCCAATCCATACAAATTGTCCTAACGTTAATCAACGAGCAGGGGGGTAAAACAGTGTTTTGGGAAACGTGAGGGGTTTGTATTGGGTGAAAATATGATATAATGAAAGGGGAGAATAAATGGTCATTGCTCAATTATAACAACAATAAACTATAAATCAACCAAATAAAACTTCACTGCAATCCACTCAAGACACTGCCACTTCATCCACTTAACACAAAAATTCTCTTAGCTGTAATCAACATCAGAACAGGGGGTGAACAAAATGAATATGGGATATGTGAGGGGGTTGTAATTAGAGGAAAATGATATAATGAGGGGGGGGGGGTGACGTGTATTGTTCATGATATTAATCAAGCAATCCATAACATATTTTGTAGTAAGAAAAATGTGCATCAACCAACAATCAAATGACTGAGTAAAATCATGGTGTATTTGTCTAAATTCACTGTCCATTAACATCCCATAGTCATTACAAAACATAAGTAATTCATACAATCTGTAATAGGTTATGTTTCCTTTATTTGCATGTTCTACACTTAATAATAGTCAACAACAACACTCATTCCCAATCCGTAATTATTAACATCTATCACTGTCATACATTTCCCAAATCCACATCTATATTTCAAAGTAGTGTTTCCAAAGATAACAATGAAGCCGCTATTTCTATAATAGAGCCAATCAAGATCTGTAATGATATTCATTCCCATACATATACGCATCTTAAATAATCAAGACCAAAACAACCAAAACCTCGCATTCCATGTCTGAAATGAAAATTTACTATAAAACCTACAACCAACACTTTGACACGGGCTATGCAGGGGGAAAATGTCCAAGGAAATGTAACCATGCCACTATAAAACAAGACATCTTAATGCACCTTAAAAGCCGAGACAAATACCCAACACGAATGTCATCAAAAGTGGTCAATTTCAATAAATAATAGTGGTTGATTTCAATAAACAAAATGCTTAAAAAAAGAACTCTGAGGGTATCACTGAGTATAAGAACCAACTGTCCATACTACAAACAGAGAGAAACCAACCAAACACCATGATACAACAATTCGACTTATTACAACAAACACCAGTCATGTCAATAACTCAACTTATCGTGCAAAGACGGTGTATATTACTAAGTGGTTAGTTTGTTTAAGTTGCATCGCAATTTAACTAAGTTGTGCATACTCGGGCTATTCAACCAATGAAGGATATTGTGCATATGTCTTTGATAGCTACCCAATTCAATTATCATTCGGCCCCAAAGAGAACATAGTTATCATGCCTCATGTTTCATTTGCAAAACACCACACACAAAACATGACCTGTGTGAGCAACCCTAAGAATTCGTGACCCATGTCAACCATCAACCAAATCACCACAAGTGCCAACTAGTGACTTTTCGTCAACCAACAATTCTCCATCGTGGTAAAAAAACAATCAATCGAACAACTCGTGGTATCTGTCCATAACCATGCACATAATCGACATGATAGAGGCCTTTCCATTTTAAAAAAATTGAGTTTATTTGATAACAGGTGGGTGGCTTGCAAGCTTTATAAACAAAAACTGGAAATGTAAGGTTCATACTTTATCACAGAGGTAATGGCGAAAAAACAAAACCACACAACCGCCATATGACCAATGGGTGAGCCCACGTTCGAAGTCTTATACCACAACAATCAGGAACAAATTAACAGGCTCAACAGACTCCCTTTGCAGCTCCAGTCTGGAGGGTTAAGGGTTTTCATAGTAGCCATCACAGGAGGAAAGGCACCATCTATAGTGAAACTTTGAAGATGCAGGTGTACGCACAAGGAGGTCTATGATGCTTGTGAACGAGAGGCAGTTCCTTGACAGGACCAAACAGGAAAATAGGGCTCTAATTAAACCCAAGAATCATGAAGACAACCATCCAACCATGATTTAAGAACCCTTTAACCAAACATAGTGGTAACCAAAAAACACCACCCAAGAAGACCACCAAATCCGATGAACTCAAAGCAATTATAAGAAGAACCATCCATATTTTATTCTAAACCAAAAATTCCACACAGTTGTAGTACTTAGGACAAACATAAACCCACACAACTGAGCCAAAAAATATTTTGTAATGAGAGTTAAGTCAAGAAACTCCAAAAGAGACATACATGTTAATCAAAATCTTAAGACGAGAGGTGACCGAGCGGTTTCACCCTACCAAAAATCCGTAGCACAATCACAACAGCCAAATCAAACAATAGTCTGACTAGGGTGGTGGCCAACGGGAAGGGTAAAGGTGACGTGCAGTAAATGCACATCGCCTCCATCCATATCACATTTACTCCATAGTACATGCCAACGAGTCCTCATTAACACCATTAATCAACCAATGCATTGAGAATATCAGCACATTTAAACCATAACATAATCCAAGCCCACAATTCAACCATTTGCATCGTTACCTTGCCAAATGTGCCACCGATGTCATAACTCAAATAAATCGCTTGACCACAATACAATAGAATCGTCATCAATAGCATAATTACCATAAAAAATTCAAAGCCATTACTTCCATGAGACACCAAGGTTTATAATATAAGCATATCAACCACCGATTGCATCAACCAATGCATAACCATTGTATTATCTCCTTGCCAAAATGTGCCACTAAAATTTCCACCATATGCATATAAAAAATGTAGCTTTAACAATATTTCATAGCCATTTTCTTGTTAGTTAGGGATTAACCACTATCAACAAGCATTTTCATGCACATAGTATCATAGAGCTAGGTCTCTTTTGCATTACATATAGTATTTTTCTTTTCCTCAAAATGCCTTTCTGTAATTTTCACTATCATTTTGTTGTGCAGGTGCGAGAAGAACAAATACGATACATGAATAGCAGGCTATAGTATCATGAAAGAACAACATCTAAAAGCTTAACTAATGACAACCATATTATCATCAAACGTGCAAACCCTTGTAGCTCATCATTTATAAAAATGAACAGACCTGATCTTCAAAAGTTCAAGAGGGTCCCACCTTCTAGCATTATTTAGTCTTATATAATAATAGGCTTTAACAACACTTTGTGGGTGAAATTACGTTGAAGTTTTCAATCATCAACACCTTTGTGGGAGTGTGATTGACTATGTAATTTACACAGTTGATTTCTTCCTCCCAATACTTTATACTTAATCCCTTAGATTGGATCATACAAATTGTCATTTATTTTAATGTGCAGTTCTTTCTCTCAACAACACCATTTTGTTGTGGTGTATATGGAATAGTGTGTTGCATTTGGATTCCCTGTGTAGTGTAGTAACTTGTAAAATTACTGTTCACATATTCTCCTCCATTATCTATTCTTAACTTTTGAATTTGATGTCCAAATTGTTTTTCTACAAGGACCTTGTAGGCAAAAAACTTGTCAAAAACTTTGCTCTTAAGTTTTAAGAAGTAAACCCAAGTACGTCTGGAAAAATCATCAATGAAATTTAAGAAATACTTGCACCTAGAAAAGGAAGGAGAAGAAAGTGGACCACACAGGTCACTGTGAACAAGTTGCAAAGGACTCGAGGCGTGCCAAGAGGTACGTTTGTCAAAACTATCCTGATGATGTTTGTTGAGAACATAATCGGCACAAACACCATCTCTGCATGAAACAAGAGGAAGAATAGTCACCATATGTTGATTACATAGTTTCTTCAATGAGCGATAGTTTAGATGACCAAACCGCTCATGCCAAAGTTTTCTCAAGTCATCGCTATGAGCAACTGATGAAAAAGATGACGACCGAAAGTTTTCAAACTTGTACAACTTGGTAATATCATCAGCAATTCTAGTTGCAAGAACATGCTTAGGATCTTTTATATCCTTGATTACAACTTGGTGAGGTGAAAACTCTATGATTTTACCTTCACCTGAATGAGTGATTTGATATACTAATAAAAGGTTACAAGAAATACTTGGAACACATAATACATCATTGAAATGACCATTTTCTACTTGAATTGTTCCAAGTCCTTCAACACTAAGAAATCTATAATCACCAAAAAATATTTTATTGGCGTTACATTCATTTAGAGTAGAAAATATGTCTCTATCCTTAGCCATATGATAAGATGCTCCAGAATCAATAAGCCACTCAATAGAAGTAGAAGTAGAAGTTGTATTGAAGGAGAAACCAGACACTGAAAGTGCATGTCCATGAGAAGAAGAAGAGGAAGTAGAATCAATGTTGATGTTGTGATTCTTCATCGCTTCTTATAAAGCTTCCATATTCTTGAAACATTTGGACTCATCATGACCATCTTTATCACAAAAGTTGCAATGTCTGTCAGTATTCTTATTTTTATATTTTTCTCATTTGTCTCCATTAGGAGCGGGAGCTGTCTGAGTGGGTTTGGGACCCTTATATTTCTTGTTGTTGTGGCGAGGATGTTGCTTCTTGGGATTCTTGGGTTTATATTTCTAATGGACAACTAAGGCTTTATTGGAGATACCTGCAATGCTAATCACTCCAAGTTATACTATCTTATCTTGCTCTCTAATCAAAGAATCACAAAAGTTCTCAAGAATGGGTTTTTGATAAGTTGCCCCTAGAGCCTCTTTCATGGCATAAAAGGTAGATACAAACACAGAATATGCACTACCTAGCTTAGAAATAATATTATAGATGCAACGATCTTAGTCTATCTTTATCTTACATTCGGCACATACAGTTCTGAGTGTTCTAAACTTGGATAGATAGTCTTCAATGCAAGAAAAATCACTTGGACTTAAAGTTATTACTTGATTTTCTAATTGTTGTGCTCGAATAATATTGTGTTTACCAAACACAGATTCAATATTTTCCCAAGCTTCTTTGGGTTTATCAATTCATTGAAGGTGGAACCTTAAATTAGGAGAGATTGACATTCTGATTAATCCACGTGCTTCGTCATTCCTATTATCTCATTTGGATTTCTTATCAGCATCAGTGGGTGTTGTTTCCTTTCCC
>ML784883.1:479259-500249 GCA_009831015.1 Picea engelmannii | reverse complement strand
AACACAGTCTTTGATAAGTGTGGGCCAGAAGTAACCTGCTCGTAGGATTTTTTGGGTTGTTGCCAACCCGGATAAGTGGTCGCCACAAGCTCCTGTATGACAATCATTGAGCACTATGACGGCCTCCTCATGAGTGAGACATCGACACAAGATACAATCTACACCTCTCCGATACAAAGTATCATTGAGTATAAGATAGCTCTTGGCCTGATGGCGGATCCGCCGACGCTCATCACGAGAAGCAGAGGTAGGACACTTCAAAGTCTGGAGATAGATCAGTATATCTCTGTACCAGGGGTCAGACGATTAGATCAAAAACATATCTCCCCAGATAGGCGATTCCTCAGGCACAATGTCACCTGACTCAACTGGAAGTTCCGAGATAAGTTCTGCGAAGACCAGCGACTTTTTGGACTTAGCTAAAATGAAGTCTAAGTCGAATTCTTGGAGGATTACCATCCATCTACTGATTTTACCGCCAATAACTCGTCATGTCAGCATGTACTGGAATGGATTCACGACGACTATAATGGTGGTCTTGCGAAACAGAACATAGTGACGGAACCGTTGAACAGCATGAACTGCTGCCAACGCCAGTTTTTCAAGATGGGTATAATTAAGTTCCGGTCCTACGAGGCCTCGGCTCAAGTAATAGATCACGTATTCAGAAAACGAATCATCTTCTTGAACCAAAACCATGCCTATGGTTGACTCTGCGGCAGCCAGATATAATAGGAAATCCTTGTTATAATTCGGTGGTCGTAGCAGAGGTGCGGTTGTGAGGGTGTGTTTCAATGCGTCGAAAGATCGTTGCACTGCTTCGTCCCAAAGAAAAGGAACGTCTTTCTTCAGTAAACGCATGAAGCCCTTGGTGATTTCGGCATAGTTGGCAATGAAGCGTCGTAAGAAGTTCGCCTTGCCTTGAAGAATTTGAAGTTGTAAAATTGTGCGTGGGGGGGGAAACTGTACTATTGACTCCACCTTAAGAGGATCCACCATGATCCCCGTTGTTGAAATGATGAAACCTAACAATCGTCCTGACGTGACACAAAAGCTGCACTTGTTGGGATTCAAGAGAATCCTGAAGTAGCGACAACGTTCGAAGATTAGTCTGAGGTGCATAGGATGATCCTTTTGTTTGCGAGAGCGTGATGCTAGATCATCTAAATAGGCCTCGACTATGTGTTTGAGATCATGAAACGCAAAAGAAATGGCCCGCTGGAAGGTAGCTCCAGCATTCTTGAGACCAAAAGGCATTTTTCGATAGGCAAATGTACCCCGCGGACAAATGAATGTCGTTTTGTGTTGGTCCTCAGGTTTGATTTGGATTTGGTTATAGCCTGAGAAACCATCCATGAATGAAAAGGCTTCACAACCGGCGCACTCATCAATGATCTGATCGATGAATGGGGTTGGGTAATTATCTTTCAAACATGCCTTTTTCAAATCATGAAAATCGGTACAGACACGAATCGTGCCTTGTTTCTTATTGACTGGCACGGGATTTGACACCCATTGAGTCAAGTGAATAGGGTATATGAATCCTGCCTTAAGCAATTTCTCAACCTCAGCTTTGATGGCTGCTGCTTTCCTAGGATTAACTAGACGAAGTTTCTGTCGAACAGGCTTCGCATCCGGATACGTAGTGATCTCATGTTCAACTATTTTCGGATCGATGCCTGGCATTTCCTCATAAGACCAGGCAAAAACATCGCGGAATTCTTTAAACAGATCCGTGTAAATCTGAATCTCTTCAGGGGAGCAATCCGCTCCGATGAAGACATTCTCTACGATGTCGGGGTTTCGGGAGATATCGATAGGTATCGTTTCAGCGATAGTCGCCATATTGCCCTCAGCATAAATATCTTGTGTAGCTAAGAGGTTAATGGGACAAGGCTGATCTCCCGTCATGGTGATGGTGAATTCTCCTGCTTCGATTCGGTGTAACTCTGGGAGGAAATATGATCGGTGATGAATATCATCCTAGGGTTTGTCCGGACCAGTCAATGCTTCGATTATTGCTTCATCAGAAGGCAAGACTAAATCTAACGAATCTGTGTTAACAAGATAATCCTGAGCCCAGATAGGCTCTAGAAGCGGATTCGACTCTTGTGCGGGAATCAGATCAGGAGTAGCTGAAGCTTGCTGGACTAAAGAGTACACTACTTTAGCAGCCGACAAGGGCATGGACATGCCGGGGTGCCCTGTCGCATCCATCGTGTCTGATGGGGAAGGAAGATTCCACGGATCCTCAAAGTAAGTCGTGCAGAATGATGAAACATGGAAAATCTCAGCCTTATGGTGAGTTGATATAAACTTGACATCGCCTTGAGGAGGTGGGTAATCAAAAGTACCCATCAAATATGGGCATAAACCAACTCCTATGTTAATGACACCGGCTTGAGGATTATCTACCATGGGAACCGTGGATGCCCCCAAGGCTGGGTCAGGTCGAGAGAAAGACAACTGATCAATGGTCATTATCCAGCCTTCATGTGGAAACAATAAGACTCGGAAGATTGTAGCAACCACGGCTTGCATAGCATAAGTCCAACTATGACCTAACAAGAGATTGTAGTCGATGGGGGCATCGACCACCTCTACCTCGACGCACACGGTCTTTCCCCCTAACTGCACAGGGAAAGAAGGAATGATGCCATGTGGTCGGAAAGAATGACCATCGAACACAGTGAGGAGAGTAGGTGATGGAGACAACTCGGGCTTACCAATGGCTTTCCAACATGCTAACGACATAACGCAAGTCGAAGCGCCCTCGTCGACCACCGTGCGGTAAATATTTCGTGTAAAATTTTTCGTGGGGTGAGCCACTACTATCTGAAACGCGACGTGGTAAGGAAGACGAGGTTTCAAGTCTGTCATATCTAACATGATGGTACCCGGGTTACAAGTCTCGGTAGATCCTAAATCATTCAACAAGGCTTTTCTCTGAGCAGGGCAACTTTGGAGGACCTCCAAAGCAGACATAGCACAAGGGGTTTGCGACAAATCATCCACCATAGAGTAGTTCTGGGCGGCCCTTGCGTTTGGATTGTGAGAAGCCCTCTTAAACGCACCCTTTGGAATGCGTGTCATTGTTTCACCCAACATCTTCTCAATCTGTAGAGGAAGAGATGGGATCTCGGCTTCTTTTCCCTTATCAGAGGCACTTGGTTTGCTATAGTCATGTGCTCTAGTCGTTATGAAAGCATCACTTTTCACCATATATACGTTCGCGGAAGAAGGATTATTTGGAGGAAGGCAGTTTTCCTGGCTGCCCCCTTCGCCACTTGCAAAGGCTTGAGTTAAATTCTGCCCATGCTGAAAGGGATTAGTTAACACAGCTTGCGGTTGCTGTGTGACAATCTTCTGGGCCTCTGCAAGTCAAGGGCATAAATAGGTTGGGTGGTCTTCCGCACATAGGTTGCATGGATACCTCACCCTCTTATTTTCCGTGGTTCCCTCACCAGCATTATCGTTTGGTTTCTTATCCCCCTTACTCTTCTTGCGTTGTTTTTTCTTTCCTTCAGGCTGCTGGTTGGCCTTTGGGTTATTCGTCTGTACGGAATGTACTTCCGACGTTTGAGCAGGGGGAGCATCCAAAGCAGTAGTCTGGCTGGCCGCTGAGTGTTGTATAGATAACTGCTGCAATTGTTTTGTCAATTGCTCAGCGGGCTTGGTTTGTGCCAAACCAACGATGCCATCGGCGTGTGGTCCAGATCTCTGTCTGGTTTTGTCCAGAATCGATCGTGGTGCATCCGGCAGGATGGTCTACAATAGACCAGACTGAGAATAGATAAGCTCAAACTGTTGAGCCCTCATGATGGAATCTTCCTCGGAGAAAACCCCTGAAGTTGCGACGTCTTTGGATAACTGCGGAACTAAATACTTAAGGAACCACTCAAGCAGGAATGTTGGTGGGACGGGTACTTTGATAAGACTCTTTCGGCGTCGCCACTCTCGAATATGATCCGAGATATGGTCCGCTGACGTCTGTTCAAAATTGGCTAGCAACTCTGTGCTGGCGTCATATCTCACAGGTAACTCGAAATGGTTAAGGAAGGCCATTGCCAGCTCACAAAAAGAGGAATATCGTGAACGATCAAGCTCTATGTACCATTTCGCAGCACTCCCGATAAGGGTGCGTTGAAACAATCGCAACTGGACGGAGTCATATTTCAGTGAATTAGATGAACACCATAAGTGGAAAGTAGTCACGTGATCACCCGGATCTTCATTAGGCTTGGCCTCGAACTTTGGGATGTCCGAAGGCAACTTCGTTGGCATAGGAGGCCAATGTGGATCGTGACATATGGGATCATTCAACAACCGTGTTAAATCTGGCAAGTGTAATGTCGCCAAAAAGGGTAGTTTAGGTTGTTGTTGATAGCCGGGATAGAAGGGTCCTGGGGTTTGACTGGCACCAGGTTGCCAGGAAAAGTTTGACTGCTGGCCCGGGTTCTGGTAGAAACCATGGCCCTGACCAGCGTAAGGGTTTTGCATTTGAGGAGACATCATTTGCTGGTTCCCCATGAAGGACATCGGATGTTGGGCGTTCATCGTGTTCGATGGACTTTGGGAAGGATTACCCCATGCCGGTCCCGACGGGAGAGGCATGGAAGTCTGTCCGGGATTCCATTGACTGTGGAAAGAATTACCCCAGAGAGACATTCCAGAGGAAGGAACGGATCCTTGTCCTGAGTTCCAAGGTCCCGGTATGTGTGCCCCCAGCGCAGGAATAGTACCCTGTGCCGGCGTAGACTGTCCAAAAATGGGTGTGCCCCCTGATGGGAAAGTAGTAGATGCGAAAGTGTTATTACCAAACGTCTCGTTCCAAACAAACGGTGACGAACCTACCGGCAGAGTTTGCGCAGGCATTCCTTGACTCCCGGCTCCAAATAGACTCGTGTGTGTAGTTGGCCCGGCGGACTGTTGATGCAATCCACCAAGTGACGGGGACGAAGGAGGAATATGACCTCCAGCGTAAGGAAAAGCATTGAAAGGGACAGTACTGCCCCCAAGCTGACCTTGCAGAGAAGCATTTGAGCTCCCTGACCCCAGACCCAAAGTCTATGAAATGGAAGAAGTGAGTGCAAGACTAGTACCTGAACTAGGCATACCATATGAAAACGGAGCGTCTGTCGCACTAGGTGTGTAAGGTTGTGTGGCCGCCGCGATAGATGGGATCGGTCCACTGTGCGATGTAGTTGCAGCCGAGACCATGGTGGCCCAAACCGTCGACAAAGGCAAGTTAGGAGAAGCTTCTCCTGTGGTAGCAACAGTGATGGGAATGGAAGAAGTCCCAGAGGAAGTAACAGAGTTTTGTTCCATAACTGGGTTAGGCACTGACAGGCGTTCGTAGAATTGAATTGGCACAATAATATCCAGCCAAGTATCAGTGTTTGAGGTCTCAACTAATCCAATATTGGCAGTCGATTCCTTGGGGGGTTGTTCGGGCTCAAAAGCCCCGGTTTCTTCGAAAGACCCTTGATGGTCTAGCTTCCGCCTCAATGGTGGCGGGGGTGGCTCTAGTATAACCGGTGGCAGGCCCAGAAGCCTTCGTGACCGGCAGAGCTCCGAATCCTCCACTGTGTGAGAAGATTCATGACACGCTAAGGTATTCTACACGAAAAAACAGTAACACGCACTAAAAGAAATCCCCTAGAAGATAATTCAAGAAAGCACTAATCTAGTTGGAAGAATAGTTACAACAACCAACACTAGAGCAACTTACCGGTGCAAGTGCAACTCGAATATGGAAGCACCCTCCGGGTATACTCTGCAAAGCGTTGGTCTGATGTCCATCCTAGGTACCGCGGTATACCCCCGCAGTCACCCGTGTATGTCCCTAGAAAATATTGGCCACTAGTTTGCCAGCACGTGAACAGCTATCAGGCGGGTACAGTCGGCAGTCGGGTAGACCACAATGAGCAGGGTATCAAGCCCGAAACCTGTCAAGGGTATCGAGAGAAAATGGTCTGGAAGACGACTGAGGACCTCGAATGGATTCGAGATCCATGAAGCTCCGTGGCAAATGAAAACGATGGAATCCCTTAACAGATCCTCTATATGTGTTCTCCACAACGCTCGGTCCAGCTTTGGAGGGGTTATCTCCGCTACCTTTCCTTACGCGACCTCGTGTTTATCCCCTGTGTTAGAGGGGGGTCCTGAATAACTTTCCGTAACTGGACTTCTACACTCCCTATTGAAAGACTCCAATGTTTGGTTTGGGTGGCCTTGGAGAATTTACTCTCCAACATGTTCCAAGGCCCTACTCCTGAGCTAGTGTATGCACCCTACAAACAGAAAAGTCTACTTGATTTTATTTAGCATTACTTTTAATGGGATTTTTAAGTCACAAGGTACGAAAGTGAAACTGATGGTGTGTAAAAAGACTCAAAGCAAAATGAACAAAAATGCGTGGAAACAAACTTTTACTAAAATGCAAAACCAGTAACTTTTCAATGAAAGACTTCTTTTCTTTTTCAAATTTACTAAGATTTCATGCAGTAAATACAAAGGACTTTCACTCAGATCTGCGAGATACTTATACTTGACATGCACTGCATAAACTTATGCAAAAAGACTTCTTTCCTAGCTACTGATGCAACAACACAATCTTTAAACTAAGAAGAAAATAAAAACAAAAATTGTTTTTTTTTTTATTTCGTTGTAAAATAACACAACAAGGAAAAATATTGACAAGAATAAAACCAAGAGAATGAAAAGAAAACTCTGGCTTAAAGCACAGATCGCAAACAGAATCAGAGCACAAAAAATGCAACAAAGCAATCACAACAGCATCGACTCTCACACTTGCCTAAAAACCATAAAACTAATATTTTTTTTTTCTCTTTTGTATTTTCTATCAAAGGATCAACTAACAAACACAAGCTAAGGACAAGATACCCTAACCCGCTGACTGTGTACCCCCAGAATTCAAACCCTGAAAGGGGCACTTCTCACCACAGGAGGGGATGACTGCCCCACCCAGGCTAAAAGGCCACCAGATAGACCCGCGACTGTCACCGATACAGCACGCGGTCAACCGCGCGCTGAGCTATAACAGCACGTGGATACCCGCGCTCAGAACTTAAGTAGCCCGCGGGTATGTAGAAAATCTAAGAAAAAATCAAACACAGGCAGCCCAGACCTGAAAAAGGCCTCTGGTATTGAAAACCAGGGTCTTCTAAAGGCTTGGATGCTTCCACTTCGACAGAAAAGGAAAATTTACAAAAAAGAAAACAAATACAAAGAACAACCAAAACAATAAGGCAGACTGAAAGCAAGACGATAAACTAATCAAGACCCAGACATGATCCAGAAAGCCCCCTGAGACAGTAAACTTCTGACAGGGAAGAGAAGACTGCCTCTTAAGCTTCCTGGGCTCTACACGCTACTGAAACCACTACAACAGGTGGTTACACGTGGGCTGTAAGAGGTTAGGGTGCGGGTTACCCGCGGGCAGGGCTTATGCAGGCCGCGGGTACCTCTGTGTGTCCCGAGAATAAATGTCAAGCGTCAGTCAAGGAAAACTGGTATTGATAACCAGGTTCCCTGCTAGCATTGACCTAACAGACAACAAAATAAACAAATAAACAGGGACTAAACTTCTTTGAACTACCCAAAAGATCTTTAACCAAATCCAGAAACCCTAAGAGTAAAATTTCCCTAGTGGAGTCGCCAATTCTGTTGTGGGGTATTCTACCCTATGGACTAACAAGCTAGGGTTTAAACTTGCATGCAGATCATGACCCTTCATAAAATAACTTTTAACCTTCTACCCCAACCTAAAACCCTTTTTCACAAGCAAACAAGGGAAGAACCAACTAACCTTTTTATCGACGGTTGGTGTAGATCCTCCGTTGATCTTTATCTCCTTGCTTCTGCTGCTCCTTCCAAAAAGTGATCCTGCAATCAAGATAAAACTATGCATGCATGCTATTGTTCTACTAGAGGGTTAGAGATTAAACACAAATCACATAAAACATATAAGACTCATGTATTTGGGACGAGAAAAACATCTCTTTATTAATCTCAATATGAACCAACTTACAATGATTTTTGAGACCGGCCACCGTTCCACGATCCTGATCCTGGGCTCCTCCTCTTCTTTGTGCTCCAACTGCTTTGCTTGAATTCTCCTAAAGCTTGAGGAAAGGCTAAAGGATTGGGACAAAATGGATTCAGCAATTGGGAAGAGTTTCTTTGCTATGATTTTTCCTCCTTTGAATAGTACCCCTACCCCTTCTTTTATAGGCTAGAAGGAGCTAGGGTTTTAGACGAACTCTCGGCCATGCATGGTTGGGAGTTCCAGTTAACTGACCCAAATCTTTTCATCCCGGTGGAAACTTTCCTGATTTTTTGCTTTGTTAGGTAAACACGGGTTGTAGTGGGCTAGCCCGCGGTCCACCGCATGCAGTAGAAGGCCAGCAAGTGGTCCACCGCACCCAGTGCTAGGTTAGGGCGCGGGTTTCTTGTTTTAAGTGGTTTTGCAAGGTTTTATTCAGCATGGGTTAGGCAAGGAAGAGACATGAGTTGGCCTAATGCCAGGTAAGCCTGTGTGGTGCATTTTAGGGTTATAACAATTGTCCATGACGAGCTGAGGTTACTAAGTTCCTTCAAGGGACCACAAAACCCCCCACTCCAGTCATTTTTTCACAACCCTTCCCATCTCAACAACAGACCCAATTGGTCATTCATGACCAACCTTCCCCCTCCAATACATCCTATGTCTTAATGTGTACTGGTGATTCCAAGAAGAATGACATCACACTTACCACTCGAGCCAAAAATTATTCTTCCTCCAAAGAGAAGGTTGATGTGATACCTCCTTCGTTGGTCCAACCATCTCTCATAACTCCACCTACCAACAATCCTCTTCATTTCTAACAACCAAACCTAGATACAGTTCTTCACCCTCCTCCAAAGGGTGTTGTTCGAAAATCGACTTTCAATCCTCATGCATGTGCTACCCAGAACTACAGTCTTGTTGAAGATCTGGCCCAAGCACCATTTGTGATGTCAGCCCTCGAAGTCCTTCAAAGTTTTCCTATACAACGGAAGGCACTGTTGAAATCTATTGGTGGAATCGACCCTATGGATACAAATTTAATAATTTTTGACTTGGAAGATCACATTCCAAGGTCACCCCCTCAACTCGCATTCCAAATACAAGTTATTGTCTCCGAAAAAAACATTTGTAGAATGGTTATTGATGAGGGTGCCTCGACTTGTGTCATGTCTATTACCTACTGGAAAGCCATCGGCTCTACTCCTTTGACTGAATCCCACAACACACTCAAAGCCTTCAATGGATCTGGTTTTAAGCCTTATGGTGTCCTCCCTTCATTGCCTATTACGTTAGAAGGAAAAATAGTCCAAGTTGAAGTGGAGGTCTTTGACGCTCCTCTCGATTACAACCTTCTACTTGGCCATAGTTGGATTGATTCCATGCATGTAGTTTTGTCGACTCTTTTCTGTGTCATGCATTTCCCACATCAAGGAAAAGTAGTGACCGTCAACCAATTGGCCTTCTTCCACTCCGATACACGTACCAGCAACGTACCATTCATTGCAACCCCCCCTGGATACGAGAATGTCATGTGGGTCTTCTTAAAGATTCCTCGTTGATGGGCACTTTCCCCATCCCCCCACCTGATGCTCCACATCTGTTTGTCGCCTTGATCAACATGATCTCCACCTCTATTCACGGGACCCTTGCGTCTTACGACCCATGGATGGTACCCAACCTCGACGATCATCTTCTTTATGGCGACAAAATGCCTTTGAGTCCGGTCGAATCCGCTTATCAAGCTATTCAATCGACAATCCTTTCTACCCCCTCTCTTGGTAATTTATCTCCAGATCCATTCTGTTTCATTTTTTCCACGAACAAGATGATTATGTTTGTTATGTCCATGGAAGACACACCTTGGGATGATGGACATCATCATTCCATCCTCTTCCTGGAACAACACACCATCGAGGGTTACCAAAGGATCTTGACCCCGTCGACCATTGTCGTCATTTCTACCATTCCCGAGTCTACACATGATCTGTTCTACGAAGGGAACTTAAGTAATATCTCACCCACCATCCACCTCAACATATCCATAAAACCTGGAATTATCAAAAATGTGCATATCGGAGCTTTGTGTTCCCATGACGAAGTTGTCACCTACAAGTATTTGTTCCAAGAATTTCATGACTTCTTCACCTGGAGCTATGAAGAAATGTCGGGTATTGACCCCGACATTGTGATACATGAGATTAAGACATACCCAGATGCTAAACCCATCTAGAAATGACTTTGTCCAGTCCACCCACGTAAAGCGGCCACTATCAAACTTGAAGTTGAGAAACTTCTTAAGGTAGGCTTCATTTAGTCGGTGGCTCTAACTGACTGGATTTCCAATCTTGTTCCCATCGACAAGAAACAAGGCACAATCCGCATGTGCATTGATTACAGGGACATTAACAAAGCTTGTCCTAAAGACAACTTTCCTACCCCCTTCATTGATCAGATAGTCGACGATTGCACCATAAGAAAAATATTCTCTCTGATGGATGGTTTCTCTAGATATAATCAAATCAATATCGTACCAGCGAACCAACACAAGACCACTTTTATTTTTCCTTGGGGCACTTTCACCTATCAGAAACTCCCATTCGGTTTAAAGAATGCCGGTGCAACTTTTTAACGTGCTATGTATTACGCCTTTCATGACATAAAGAACATTGTGCAGCCATATCTCTATGACTTACCCACTCATTCCATGCACCGTGTAGATCATCCAATACACCTCCGTGCCATTTTCCTTCGATGTCAGTTTTACCATACATGCTTGAATCCCCACAAATGTGTTTTCTGCTTAGAATCCGACCGACTTCTAGGCTTTATTGTTTCATGTCAAGGGATCAGGGTAGATCCTTTGAAGATCGAGGTGAATCTCAATCTCCCTCCTCCTTCCTCGCTTCACCAGTTACAAAGTTTGCAAGGGAAGGCAAAATTTATTCATCGTTTCATCCCAAACTATGCTGAGCTAACCCTTAGATTTACGCAACTACTCAATAAAGGTTCTGAGTTCATATGCGATACTACTACCAACAAAGATTTTGAAGCCTTGAAAGTGTCTTTGACACGTACCCCACTACTCTCCCCACCTGATTACAACCACGGTTATTTCCTTTACCTCGCAGCCTTGGACTATACCATCGCTATGGTTCTCATCCAGGAGGATGATTCTCATGACGAACATGTCATTTATTACTTGAGTCGGAGTCTCACAACTATCGAAACCAAGTATTTACATGTCGAAAAACTGGCCTTGGAATCCGTCCAAGTTGTCCAACGTTTCCGACACTATATCCTCTCTCGCAAGACTACGGTAATTTATAACTGTAACCCTATGCAGCACATTATTACACACCAATTGCTAGGGGGAAAATACTCCAAATGGATCGTAATACTCCAGGAGTTTGACTTAGAATTCAAACACACTAAGTCCAAGAAATCCTTGGTGTTTTCCGAGTTGATATGCGACCTTCCCTACTCTAAGATGGAAAATGTAGCAGTTGATTCATCACCTGATGAATCCCTTTTCCTGATTAGTTCTGATGACCTTTAGTACGGAGATATCACCATATATCTCCAGACCCAGACTTTCCGACCTGATTTTTCTAGCACTGACCGTCATCGCATACGCTACCAAGCCCGCCAGTATATTATCCTCGATGATACTCTTTATCGTCGTGGGATTGACTCTGTTTTTCAATGCTGCCTCACATTTGACAAAGCTGAGAAATCCCTAAATGATTGTCATTCTGGAGCCTGTGGTGGTCACATGTCTGGGTATTCTACTGCCCAGAAGATCTTATGAGCAAGGTATTTTTGGCCTTCTTTATTCAATGATTGTATAATTTCCATCCAAAAATGTCACGCTTGACAGACTTACAACACTAAAATATGATCACACCCTGTGATCTATGTTGGTCCTTTTGAGAAATGGGGTATCGATTTCATGACAAGTCACCCTCACTCGTCCGGGGGGAATGGATACATTATTGTAGCCATAGATTATTTTACAAAATGGGCCGAGGCGATGCCAAAATTCGACAATACTGGAAAGACTGCAGCATTATTCATATTCAATCACATCATAGCTCATTTTGGTGTTCCTCAGGCTATCGTTACTAATCACGGTAGCCACTTTAGAAACTTCATGATGTCCGAACTCACTAAAAAATTGGGTCTTCTCCATGAAAACTCAACACCCTATTACCCACAAGCCAATGGCCAAGTTGAAGCAATAAACAAGGTCCTCATTACCATGCTTCAATGAATGATAGGGATTCACAAAATGAGTTGGCACACGATGTTGTTTTCAGTATTGTGGGCATACTGAACATTTGTTAAGTCTGCTACTGGGATTACACCATTCCAGTTAGTTTATGGTCTAGAATCCATCTTGTCGATTGAATGTGAGATACCCTCCCTAAAACTAGCCACAAAATTCTCCCAAAAACTTCTGTCGAAGAAGAACGTTTGTTGTATCTTATGCAATTAGATGAAACCCGTCGCGATGCCACTCTGGTTATAGAAGCCCAGAATAAATGCATCAAATCCCAATACGACAAACATGTCAGGCCACACGTTTTCTCCGAAGGTGATCTGGTTCTTCTGTACGAACAAGATCGGGATATGCTAGGAGCTGGAAAATTTGAAGCTATGTGGCGATGTCCTTATATCATCAGACAAGTTTTGGAGAAAGGATCTTACAAGTTGGTAGACTACGATGGTATCCCTTTGAGTGAATCCATAAATAGGTTGTACTTAAAGAAGTATTATGCCTAAGATCACCTGTGCATGAGTGCTTGTATTTTATTGTATCATACTTGTTGTGTGTTACTGTAGTACACTTTTTTGTTATTTGGTCTCTGCCCTCAACCACTTATGTTACATTGTGCTCAGTTTCTAGATGTCAGAGTCTTCGCTGCCCCACATTGGCTTCACCGATGGCGCTAGCCGTAGTACTTAGAACCTTGCTTCTGTTGCATGGGAAATTTACGCACCTACAAACGAACTTATCATTCTGTGAGGTGTGTGCCTTGGTCGTGCGACCAATAATATTGCAAAATATAGAATCGTCATCAAATTGTTGAACAATGTTATTTCACTTGGTATCTACCACCTGGTTATACAACTTGATTCGCAGCTAGTAGTACTACAACTAAGTAATGTCTATGCTATTCTAAGTCCTACTTTATTATGAGTATATTTACGAATATGCCTCTTGGAACGTTATTTTGATTATATTGAGTATCAACACATTCCTAGATGTCTAAATACATTGACTGATGCATTATCTAACTATGTGTTAGATAGACATTTGGATCATTTATAAACCAATCATACATTACATGTATAACACAACACAATATAAGCTGGTAGAAGACGTATATATGTATATATCGATCAAAAGTTTTTACAAAAAGATTTTGTCCAAGGACCAAAATCTCAAAAATACAAAGCCCATGGCTTCTACAAAATAGCATCACGGATAACGCTCACAATAACACACAACTGCTCAGGCTACCCTACGAGGCAATGGACTGATAGACTCTGTTATCACTCCAGGAAACTCTCCTAGGCTATAAGTCAGAGATGCCTAGTAACTCAATCTTTTTAGGAACTATTTTCTCAATAATGTGTTGGGGTTTTGGATCAATATGAATATCTAAAACTGCACTATGTGTTTAAGACTGTCTAGAGATATCAAATATCACAAGGCCATCTAGGAATGCAATCAGACAAGGTTTGATTAAATAGAAGAGAAGATAGCTATTGAACCAAATTATACTTATATAAAACAAGCACAATGGGTTAAAGAACTAAGGTAATAACTTATGATTCTTAACTTAATCAATCAGTTAGTGAGATGACAGCCACATGTAGATTGAATAAGCACCAATAAAGAAATCATTCACTCATAAGATATCAGAGAATAGAAAAGAAAAAGTCTGACAACACAACTGAAGGAAGCTTGCCATGTTTCATATATTAAGAATAAGTCTCTTTTACAGTAGCAGCAAGAACTCAAAATCGAACCATTATTCTTCAAATGTTCCTGGCTTTATAGCCTTTACATACAGTTTCCAGATCCTAGAAAACTGGATCTGCTATACTAAAAATAGAAAGTCAAATTATATTTACAAAAAGATAGGGATAAACCCCTAAAGGAGGATAATCTCTATGAGTTGGTCCTTAAGATGTGTTTATTGTTGATGACGTGAAGATTAGCCTTCCAAGGCTTCTTCGACCTGTTCTTCTAAAGATAAATTCGAGCTGATGATGTGTGGCCAAAAACCCCTGAAATTTTGCCTATGAAAAGATGCCAAATGTGATTAAAACTCTTCTTCTTACCTTATCCCTTATAAATAGTCTTTAAATATGACTTGATAATTCAATATCTGATTATTCAAAGAAGTTTTGTCTCATTCTGATTCGAAAATTTCTGATCTGGGCGAAATTTCAAGCATTCTGGTTATTACAGACTTTCGGTGGTTATCCTAGAAAGATGATGAATGAATTATCTACCAAAAGCCCTATTTTCGGTGGTTAATGAATAGTCATCCTGTTCACCTAAACCAAAAATTCAGCTTGAACATTTTATCATTAGCTATTAAGAATCAAAATCTGGAATTTGGATGGATCTTTGACTGATAATTATTCTGCCAAATGTTCAGGCTTCACCCTCAAGTTGAAAGATGTTGCGATTATCTTTGTTTGCTGATTCTACTCCAACATTAATTCAATGTATCTTCACCAGAGATATAAATTATAGATACTTTACAGTTACTGTCTTCAGGATTCATCTAAAACTAGATTTGATTGACTAATGAGCCAATTTCTCTGCCACCTATAAGCTTTGATTGCCATCTCATCCCCAATCACCTTCAAAACCTGTAACTGCCAGGGAATGATATCAACGATGTTCTCCAATGCAAAAGGCATGTTTCTTAAAAATCTGGGATGTGCTTGATCTTTTTAAGATTTTTTAGTTACCAGGTACTCTGCCTCATGTAGATATAGTAAAACCATTAGAAGTCTATCATCATAAGATTGTATTGTGCTTAGGTTCCCTTCGAATAGAGTACCCCCTACAAGAACTCATGACAGTGAAGGGGTGGTGCATCTTTGTTATGATCACTCTACATTACAGTCAAATCAGGAGCCATTTCAATAGTTTTCACAGGATGCCACCATTCAAGGAGGTACCAAAAAAAATTTCTCAGCCCAAGCACCACATTCATAATACCATGAAAGGAATTCCAAGAGATTCACAATGTCAGAAATTAGAGCACTATCATATACAACAACTGTCCTCAATGCAGCCTCACTCCAGCTGTATAAATCCTTCGTCCGATCTTGCATTTTCATATGTGTCAATCTTTGGAAGAAGCTTTATTGCTTTACCAATGGCTGATATCATATCTTCAGGTACTGGTTCTGCAAGTACAATCATGTCGAAAGGCAAAACCTATGGAACTCCTTCTCCGTCAACTCATATGCTGACGGTTAGTAAGCCACAACTAGCTGCCTCAAAAGCTGCATATGATGCAATTAGTTTCCATGCTATGAGATTTGGTTTTGGCCAAGTGCTTAATAAACCCTGAAGACCTTCTTACTTGCAGAAACCCCAAAATTGAGATGCAAACCCATCCCTGTGAACCATTGTGTACCATAAGAATATAACAAATGGAGGGAAATATGAGAGGAGGCCGAGCATGGAGGCTGAGCATGGAGGCGTATGCGACCTGAGGAGAATGAATACTTACATCGTCCTTGCATTTCATTGTTGTGTTCTGTGAGCACTTGGGAAACAACAACTCGTCTCTGCTTGGCGCGTTGAATACTTCAAACCCTGTATTATTGATTCATCTTGGCGCAAGACCTCTAAGATCTCGGCTATTTGACAGAGGTAAATGGAATTCTGAAACCCGACGTTAGATTTGATATGGAGTGTTGACTTATGGATGACTTAATTGATGTGTCGACTCAATCTTAACCCATGGCTTAATTCACGGCTTTGAAGCAATAGTTACGAATATCCTTGGAGTGTTTTAGAACCCTTCTCGTCTTCTGTAGCCATTCCTAAGTTTCAGAACGCAGGAGCTTCTAAGCAGATTTGTTGCCATCCTTCCTTGCATATCACTGATCCACGGGCCTATATAAATTCAATGTCGAGCACTCTCATAATAAATCGATGGGTTGTAATGAGCATGGTAGACTTGGTGTTCAATACTGGGTTTTGACATGTGACCTCGGCTTTGGTGACTGTTGGTTTGTTGATTGACATGTGAAACAACTCCACAACGACACTAGCCCAAAAAGAAGTCCAAATGGTTAGTATCGGGCTCGACAGTTATGATGGGATTTGAGATTTCAACCTGACATTGACTTTGGACTTAGCATGAGAGTTAGGCTTGTGGTTTAACTCAACCTTTGGCTTTGATAAATTTTTACAAAAACTCAATAATACCTAAGCTTTTGGATAGCATTAAAGATTTTTATATTGCAGGTAAAGAGGGCAAAGTCAAAGGAAGCTGGGCAAAAATGATCAATATGAATTTATCAAGATAGATTGGAGACTTTGAGGTCTAGACATTGACAAACACTTGAATTTTTTTATAATTTCAACATAAATATGCGGAAGACGCACCCAAAATTTTTAATGAAAAATTCAGTGCTAACAGACTCGAACACGCCCACAGTATGGCATTGGTAACATCTGGGAATCTCCCCAATAGCCATATCCAGGATGTTAGCAGTCAACCCCTCCAAGTTCTGCTCCACTGCCTCATAGTCTTCGGCATTCCATCTCGCCACTGGAGCTGCCTCTCCTTGCTGTTGAATAGGAGACATTCCCCGAGGTCAATATGGCCCCACATCTGTGTCATCAAAACAAATTTTTTGGTTAGTTCTTGGATAAACACAAAAACATTTCATATGATAAAAATTACAAAAACATTTAAAAAGAACAAAATGTGTACTTCTTACCTAAATCACCCCATTGAGCATCCTCAGGCAGGGCCAAATCTGGATCCCCTCGAAAATCCAAACCATCATATGCATAGTCATTAATCATCAGCATCTGGGGCCGTAACCAGTCGAAAAATGAATCATTGTACTTGATGATGGGCCCTACTACGTGTCGAGCCATAAGGTTTCACCACCTCAACATCCTCAGATCCTGTGGGGCCAGTAAACCCCAATCAACCTGTAGTCTCAGCAGTGGAACCCTCTCAAGGAAGGACACCAAAAGTGATCCCTACCCAAACTTCTTCAAGTTGCCACTCCTGCACTTCGTCAATTGCCTCTTCATACTACGAAGAACTGCATCCGACTAGTTGAAGACTCATGGATCTGTGCACTCTATGGCGTATTGGAGGTATCTCTAGAGAGCCATGTGTGGAGCCATGCTCCCGACCATGCGTGCTATAGTGAACAAAATCGTTCGCAGGGTCAATTCTTGGACCCCCGAAATAGAAACCTTTCCCTTTCTTCTTTCTGCCTTAGGAACACAATACTAGCAACAATACTCACTCATAGGGAGTCCATCGCCTCGACCACCAGTCAAGCTAGCATGGTACCCATGCCATGTTAACCCTGTTAGAAAATAGATATCCTCGATATCTAGGGTCAACGTGTGGACTCCCACATGAAAACATTGTTGGTCCACATCCCACATATGAACCAGGTATTCCAACAATCTGAGTTGGGCCCTCATGCCCGGAATCCTAAAGAATTTGAAAATCCCACAGTCCCACAAGGCCCACCTGTGAGAATGCTTGAGTGCATGGTATGGCCCTAAAATGAACCTAAAACCCTAAAAATTGCCAATAAAAACTAAAACTAAACCATGGAAAAGTTAAAGGATCAAGAGCTTACCTCGTTGGCTGAAACGGTTCACCAAATTATCATGTGTGCCTCCCGCAATCAAACAAAGAAGTTTGGGGGAAAATGAGGTGTGTTGGGCAAAGTTTTTGGCAAAATCACAATGAAATGGTAAAAACCCTTTTTACCCATATTTATTCACTTTTTACTATTTTTTGATTTTTTATATTATTTTGTCTATAAAACCTAATGCCCTAATAGTCCTATGAGTGTGGTTTTTTGCAGATGTAGCAATTTTTAAGTCCAAAACGAAGGAGTTCAGATTTTTTTTCTTTTTGTCACATGTATGACTACTTTTTAGGGTTTTTAGAAAAACCTCGAGCTCAGTGTTTTTTCGTTCTCGTGCTCGAAAATATATGAGAACATAATCAAGTATAATTTTTCTCCTCTTTTCGTACTCGTATGGTAACACGAAAATGACAACCCTAGAGGAGTATTATTTAAGCTCTTTTCACGCTCCGTAAAAACGAAAAAATTGTCGAGTGATCTTGTTCTCTTCATGCTCATTAAAGTATCTGAAGAAAATGTTCAATGGGCGATAGTTTATCACTTTTTCGGTCTCGTTGGACTTATTTACGAAAAAGGAACTGGGAGATTTCTCTTTAAGTGTTTTTCAGACTCTCAAAACATGAAAAACTCTCGATTTTTCTATCCTTGGACTCGTTAAACAAACATCGATAGACCCATAATGGGACCGAACCACTTCTTCCTAGGGTTGGTTAAACATACTCTGAGGGATTCATCCGAAGGATGAGCTTACATCAACAAGCATATGTTATCCTCCTCAAGATTGCGTAAAAATAAAGAGGTACTCACCAGAAATGGTGGGGGAAATTTTGGGAAAGGGATGTGTTTTCATATTCATATTAATGGCAGTAAGCATCGCTCTTGAACATGACACCCCCTATTTGTCATTTGAATCTGGGTTGGGAAATCCATTTGTTTCTCATTCGACTTGCTACAAGGTCGTATCTTGGGTCATCTTTGAGTCGGTGCTGCCAAGTCCTTGGTCGTGTCATTCATATGTTCAAGAGAAGTTCACATGATCCTTCTATTGAGTCAGCCATCTGCAGTTAACCATTCTTACTATGTCGGCCTTCCCTGTGTTTGTTTCAACCTGTATTCATACTCTGTTTCACCCTCAAAATTTGTTACTTATTTTGTGTCATTGATGGGGGATACATCAAGGCCCTCCTGTGACGAGTCTTGTTCCGTCAACTCCAACTCATTATCCGGAAACAAGACTTAGAAATTATTTAGTACCTTAGAGTTTGCATGCCTTAATGGCAGGTCTCTTCACTTTCAACATGGGTTTCATATCATTGATCCCTGATCGAGAGATTCCGTCGAGTGCTCGACTTAAGCTCATTCATTTGCATTCGTTCGGATTGTACTTTGGTACCTTGGGAGTCATTGACACAATGATGATTTCCCTTTAACTTGTTAATGGTTTTCATCAATGACCGGTAATCAAGTGGTTTCTACCATGGTCAACTTCATCACATGTAATCGCATGGCTAGATTCGTATTTTCAGGTAACGAGATTGAAGACCCTAGGTCTCATCCTTTTTGATCCAGGCTACTATGGAGTAAAGATTTGTATTGGCACATAGATCCACTTTGTATGTCATGTGGCTATGTCATCTTAATTTAAGTCTTCTCGCATAGATCCACAGTGTATTCCTGGTGGCTATGCAGCATTTTGATGGCATGGATCCACAGTGTATGATTGGTGGCCATGACCTACATTTATGATTTCATTCATTTGTGATCTAAGTATGGGAATGCCTACCTCAGAACTGGTATTATATTCTACAGATTCTTGGTTGTTTGCAGGTTTCCGATTAGGTGCGCTCCTGGTTTCTGACACACACATGCAGTTTACAAAGTATTTCGGCTGTCATAGATTCCGGCCTCTTACTTTGGGGGGCATTCTGTTACACATGATTTTGGTCACTCTGATGATGTCTCAACAATGATGTATTCAGGCTCCCAACAAGGAATTTTTTCTTGAGAAAAGTGGCTCTTGTCTTCTTCCAAAAACATATTTTTAAGATGAGTTCACAGGCTGCCTATGGTATAGGGTGAGAGAATTATTCATTCGCATAGGCAACCCACACTTAGGGTGCAAACTATTCACAGTCTACTCCATAGATAGGGTGCGAATATTTTTTTTAAATTGGAAAGGAGAAAAGGTCCCGAAGGTTCTAGAAGGGGATCTTCTAGAAAATGAGTTGGCATTCGCATGGTTGTCATTCTACTGACTTCTCAAATTTGGTGGGATCATCCTCATCCATTTAACCATCTCTCCTTCTCCTATATATTGAAAGGTTTCTCATGGAAATGGTTAAGAAATATTGAATGAAGAATTGGTGAAAGAATTGTGTGAAGAACTCTACTTGGACAGAAGCTTGAAGACTCTATTTGGTCTATCAAGAGGAATCAAATCTTCTTCATGCAAGTGTAGAGAAAGTGTGTGTATTGGAACCAAGGGTCACTAAAAGGAAGCTTGTGACATCAAGGCCATCAGGTTGTATCTTCTACATTCATTTAATATAATACAACGACATGTCCCTTTCCCATAAAATCACTCTTATTTTATAGCATAACTCCTTGATCATATGCATAAGTTGACATTGAATATACTTTTCTATCTTCACTTTGGTTGGTTTGTGTTGTATTGGACCTAATGTCACAAGAGCACCGAAGTGAAGCGGGAACAACAAAGACCTAAGGAAGCGATATCAAGGTATGGCACTTATTCCTTCTCTTTAGTAGATTCAATGACTACAACTTAGGGAAAGAGTCGTGTCCTGTCCTATTTTGTTCTAGATCTAGGTGGATCTAGGGAGATTTGTTAGTGTCTTCACCTACCGATTTGTCTGATAACAAGGTTATCCTTTAAGATTTGGAGAACTTGTTGTTGATTCTCGATGTGATCTTCCACTGCTTGAACCTTAGATTTTTCTTTTAGAGAAGAAGTGATGGAAGGAGGGTGGTATCCATAAAGTTCCATAAATGGTGTCATTTTTGT
>ML784883.1:424922-453380 GCA_009831015.1 Picea engelmannii | reverse complement strand
TGAGGGTCAAATCGGCTTGGGAGATGATCCATAAGTGGTTGGGAGGCCGACCAATTCAATAAATGTGTCGTTTAGCAGGTGCGTGGGTTTTTGCGCCAACAGCCACGCATCGTGCGCGTATGCGCACATGGTACGTTCCTGTTCTGCGCATGTGCGCGCGCACCAAACTTCTGTAAAGCGCCCTTCAATTTTTGGTTACTTTGTATAGTTTTTGACCTTTTTGGAATGCTGTGAAGTTATTTCAGTGCCATGAATGACTTCATTACTGTTTGACGATGCTGAGTTCTTGTCGCCATGTGCAGACGAAATTTCAGTGATAACAACTGGCACATCTATCATCAAGGGAAAGAAAACTGATCATCCAATGTAGAACACAATTTTCTTGGATCAATGGATATCTATTCCACACAGAAGTTGATCTCCAGATACGCAGATGCGTACAAGATGAAAAAATCTATGGCATACTGAAGGCAGGACATGACGAGCCCTGTGGTGGGCATTTTGTAGACTGCAAGACTGGACAAAAAGTTTTACAGATGGGCTACTATTGGCCCTCAATATTCAGAGATGTAAAGAAATACGTCAAGACCTGCGAGAATTGTCAACGGATGGGAAAACCAGGTCAATCGAATGAAATTCCCTTGAAAGAACAAATAGTCGCAGAACCATTTGAGAGATGGAAACTAGACTTTGTTGGTCCGTTCAATCCAAATTCAAATCAAAAGACATATATTCTAGTGGCAACGTACTATGTGACCAAATGGGTAGAGGCAGAAGCCCTACCAAATGCAACAGAAGAGGTAGTCATCAAATTCCTTTTCAAATTATTTTTACGCTATGGACTACCCAAGGAAGTAATCATTGATGGGGGGTCACAATTTACATCCCATATAATCACCACCACCTTGGAAAATTATCATATTAAGCACAAAGTTACTTCTCCATACCACCCACATGCAAACGAGCAAGTAGAAAGCACAAATAAGGTCCTGGAGGTAATCTTGACAAAGATTGTCTCAACAAACCGATATAATTGGGCTACTGATCTCCCAAATGCCTTATGGTCTTATCACACAACATGGCGTAACACCACTGGATACTCTCCTTATCACCTAGTCTATGGTAAAGAACCCATATTCCCAATCGAGTTTGAAATCAAGACCCTAAGGATGGCCCAAGATATTGGACTGGATCTAACATAAGCACATAAACAACGCCTTCAACAACTCAACAAATTGGATGAAGAATGCCTATCTATTGTGGAGCGCATAAGTATTATTCAACAACAAAGAGCGACCTGACACAACAATCATATCAAGAATAAATCATTCAAGAAGGGTCATTGGGCGCTTCTCTATGACTCCATATTTCAGGATTTTCCAGGAAAATTACAGACACAGTGGTTGGGACCATATGAAATTGAGGAAGTCCATGATAATGGAACAGTCACTTTAAGCACCATTGATGGGTTTGGATCTCCATTTCTGGTTAATGGGCATCGACTACGACTTTAACATCATTCGCCTTCAAAATAATCTTTCTACCAAGAAGTAAGTAAGGATCCTACCGTTCAAATTTTGGTTGGCTGGGAAGGTAACCCAGCCACCCCAACTCCATAAATGATGAATTTTGTTGACACTGTACATACTGTATATAATCTTTGTAGATTTCATTAAGTGTTAGTTTTTATTTTTCTTTTCATTTTTTGAGAAATAGGGAGGATAATTGTAATCAACGCAATTAGCACTCTTTCTTGTTCCACACTCTTGCTTTATCTTATCACACAGACCCAGTCTTTCACAGAAAAATGAATATGTCATTCTCCATAGCAGTAATCAGGCAACCATAATGAACTCATGACATCAACAAACCATCCCATACTCGATTCTGAAATAAACTGACCCATAATAATTGAATGAATTTAGTTGATGACTAATCAACCTTAGATTAAAAAAAAGAAAAAATATTTCCATGGGGAATTTTCCAAAATTAACCATTGAGATGGTTAAAAATCAACAAAGGTCGTTCATTTGAAAGGAGCAACTATTGTTCCTTCGTGCAATTGTTGTTCATTTGAAAGGAACAACTGTTGTTCCTTCGTGCGATTGTTGTTCATTTGAAAGGAACAACTGTTGTTCCTTCTCACGATTTGTGTTCCTTTGAGTATCGTTGTTGTTTATTTGAAAGGAACAATTGTTGTTCCCTTTGCACAACTTGTTGTTCCTTTAAAAGGAACAACTATTTCTCCTTCTTCGTTCTTCCTTATTGTCGTTCCTTTCTCTCATTGTTGTTCAAATGCTAGACATTCCTTTGGGGTATGACTTTCACTAAATAATTTTCATTAGAACTATTTCTAATTGGAATCATAATGATCTGTCATTATTTAGTGGAATATCTCTCATACCTTATCAAATTGTTTTTGGATTAATTTCTTTGAAATATATTAAAACTTGTTCATAACCAATAACCACCAAAATTCATTTCCTTTCCCTATATACATACAATATACTTAAATGATAATTTTCCCTCATATTATAATAAGGAGTCCTTAGCATACTTTTACTTGGCATCCTTACACTTCTTTACACCATCCCTTACTCTTAAGGAGTAGATGAGCCTCCCTTAATAGAGTCTAAAAGAAAAGAGAAGGAAAACAAAACAAATAAATATAAGTAATAAACTTCTCCCACAAAGAATAGGGGGTCTCATCACGACCAACCTACCACGATCATAGGATAATAACATAAGTGACATTCCCACTATGGCTACCACACTAGGGAAATGGCCTTTGACATTATGTTTTTCAAAGGAAAAGGGGTCTCATCACGAGCTGGCTTGTTCACTTAAGTTACAATCTAGTGAGTGGCATTATCATCATCTCGCTACCAAACCAGGATAGTGGTCTTGTTAAGAAAAGAAAATTTAAATATTTTTGTGTGTCTCTAGATTTCCTTTACTTAATAATGGGGTTATCATTTCGGTTATATTCAATAAACACGGGAAAAGTAACAACATTATGATATGTGAAATATTTTTAAAATGAACAGATTTAATTTATTCGGTTTAATTATCCTTAAAAACATTTTTTTTTTAGTATAGGTATAAACAAATTCAAATTTCCCACGAGAAACAAACTATCATTTAATGATTACTGTTAATATGATTTTTGAAAATTGTACATGATTGGTCCCCATCAGCGGCGACAGTGCAATTATTACCTCTCATCAGAAATACCTACACTCATTACTTTCACCTACGCTGAGGGTCGAGGTCGACCTCTACAATAATGAGGGGAGTGGATGTTCAGAACGTTTTCCAATAAGATTGTAATGATTGTAATAAATGGAAAACCCACATTTTTATATACTCGCCATCCTCTGATATTTTCTATTTTTGGTAATATTTCCTTCAAGATGGTCTAACCAAGTCTGCAACCAGGAACAATAATCTTTCTCATTTTCTCACAGAACGATGGGCGGTTGAAGTGTGCATAGGAAACCAACATTATTACAGGTAACAAAGAAGGCTAGAGAAATTTTTCACCCCCTGGGCTGGACAAAGTATTTCAATAGGTTGCAAGGCTATGATACGAACATCAAGCTTGAATTCTTTCATAATTTGTAGGGAGAAATCTCTATGGTTTGAGATATATGAATTTCAGTTACTCCGGAAATCGTAGCAGAGGTTACGGGTCTCCCTAAATTAGGCATTCAGTGGACAGGAAGATATACAACGCTCAAAGAAGATATAGAATCCTTTGTAGACCCTGAATAGGAATTGGATAAAAAAGCAATGGGGCTTAACCCCAACACCCTCAGTGAACCATGGAAATAATTGGCAGGAGTAATTCAGAGGTACATCACTTGTGATGGGCGATATGATGTAATTTGACCACGCCACCTCAAACTGCTAGCGACACTCAAACAAAGGTTAGTAATCAATCTACCCATTTTTATAAATTCCATGTTACATGAGGTTGTCATCAGAACACAAAATTCCAAGGATCATGTTACTATCATCAGCCACCATGGATTAGTTAAACTCATAGTAAGTAAGGCCTTGAGTTAAACACAATTAACCTAGGGGGATCTTACTGGGACCAATAGACCTCTGCAACTGGAACAACCTAAATTATACCATGAAGATCCATCACAGGAAATTGAAGAGATATAGGAAGGGGAGACCACTACCCAAACATAAATTCCACCTCCTCAACCTGAAGTTGAGGTAGACCCTGTCCAAATTACAGAGGCTCAGACCTCACAGACAGAGTCTCAGACCTCACAGATAGAAGCTTAGACCTCACAAGCAGGGCCACTAACCAGAAACAGAAAATGAGCAATGGTTTCTCCTAAATCCCCCATTAAGAGAACGAGGAGAAGCATACAGACAAGAAACCCTGAAAAAATCCAGGACACAACAAAATAGCCTGAAAAAATTCAGAACATAACATAGAATCCCTTACAGGAAAATGCCCAGGATATTGAGCATATAGAACAAAATTCATAGGGAAACAATCAAGAAAACACCCATCCAACATTAGAGAATATGACAAAACAATTTTTGAAAATCTAGGAGGAAGAAATAGCTCAAGTTTTAGGGAGCTTAGGAGCCTCAATTGACAGAGATAAATCAAAAGAATACCAAGAACGAGCCTCTTCTTGAAATCCTACTGAAAATTTCCCTGATATCAAAATGTCATTCCTAGAGGACACAGCACATGAAGAACCTCATCCCAAGGCAAGAATCCCTATTGAAAAGATAAAGAACTTTGAAGGAACAGAAGAACATCTACCTACTGATCAGAATGAAGAACACCTTGAGACTACTCACAAACAAAAAGCATGCAAAATCCATAAGAGAATTAGAAAGTTGAAAAAGGAGAACAAGTTGTTAAAGAGAAAGGTTAAAAAAGTTGAAGCATTAAAACTGAAGGTTGGAAAACTCAGAGAAATTATTAAATAATTAAGGAAGCAGCTAGAACAAGTAGATAAATTCCACCAAAGAAAGAAAAACAAAAGGTCCAGAGTGTAGGGAAGAAACCCTCTTCCTAAAAGAGCAGTCACTACAAACTCTATGGGAGCACAGACAGACCCTGAAGAGATAACAGTAGAGGATGCAGTAGCTCAGAATGAGGAGGTAATTTCTTTAGAAACTATTGATGTTGCGATACAAACAGATACCCTAGTCTCAGAGGAAATAGCTCAATGCCTTGAGAAAGATGCCACCATTAGGAGATTGGAGGAAGAATTGATACACTACCAACAAAGCTTGATTCAAAGTAGAAATGAATTGATGACTATGGAAGAAAATCTAGCATTTCAATCTTAGGAACATAATGTTATCGTTGATAGAATGGAAGTAGAGCTTATACAAGCCCATAAATAATTAACTCAATCCAGAGATGAGATGGGCACTATAGAAGAATATCAAGTTGCTCAATCTCGAGAACAGGATGTTATTATTGGTAGGCTAAAGGCATAGTTCGTACAAGCACATCAAGCATTGACTCAATCCAAAGAATAAATGATCACTAGGGTTGAACATCAAAAGGTTGTTAAACAACTGAAGGATATGTCAGCAACAGAAAGTGAAACATATGTTGAGCTCACCAAAGCCCAAGAAAATATTAAGAAAATGCAAAGCCGATTTGAAAAAACTTTGGAGAAAATCAAGGAGATTTGTGATGTTTTCTCTGATGCAATCAACTGTAGAGCCCCTACCACCAATTATACCCTATTCTTGTTGGAAAGTTACCTATTGTTAAGGGTAAAATCCATCAGAGCAGGTAATCCAATTACATTTTCCACTGTCCCTAAGTTCATTTCATGTTTTAGAGAGCAGGAAGAGAAGGTACAGTATTTTCTATGTGAATTGTACTTCCATAATTTCATTTTGGAAGATGATAGGAAAAATAACCCTGGTCCCTATATTGGAGACATTCAGTTCCAGGCATTCCTATTCTTTACTAAGAACCAAGTCAGATGAGGCAAGTCTCACAAGAATTTTATAAAGAGGGAAACAGGGCTAGATCTCTAGATTAGAGGAGAGACCCTAAAGTCCTTTCCATCCATTATGCAACATAGAACCTTTATGAAAAGGGAGGGGTTCAGATATTCTCTAGCCCCCAGCCATCGACATGTTATCAGTTCAGGCTAATATACTTTAGAGAACTCAAAGAAGAAGCTCTTGCTTCTTCTAAGGTGAGATGGGATGCATCCTATAATGAAGTCAAAATTAGGGAGCCCTTTAGGTTCAGGAATTTCTTTGCAGCTACCTACAGAGTGGAAAGTTATTCTAGACTGCTCCTAGAGGAAGGACCTACTTGGATTGGGTGCAGGTATAATCCCCCTATCCTCTGGATTCCTCCAGAAAGTTACCATAAGGATTATCAGATTAACAAGAAAAGGGAGGATGTTGCTTTTGAAGAGCTCAAAAGAAGTAATGGGTTCAAGAGACCTAGTGAACCAACTTTCCCTCTTTACAACATCACTTCTTTACATGTAAGTTCTCATCTTACATGAGGACATGCAAGAAGCTAAGTTGGGGGGTATTTTGGGTTATGAAAAAGGTACACATATCCTCCTTATTCCCACAGTTCATGATACAATCTTGATCGATTTTTTTGTTAATTAGGGATAAATAGGATAGAAAATGATTAATATGTCTTCTAGTGATATTATTGAAGTTATGTTGAATAGATTCTAAAATATGATTGGAATTGTTTGATTCTGTTACATGATTGGATAAATATTGTCAAAACTAAAATAGCAAAGGAAATCTTGAAGATGCATGAGCTATTGGAGGTTAAGGACTTTTGGAACAAAGTGGTTTTAAATATGATTTGATCTTCTATATAGTAACTTTATAATAGTAAAGCAATCCTAAGGATCTTCTGATCCTCAGGATGGCTTGATTTACTCAGATTATTATATATATAAAGGGTAATAGATCCTAAAAGACAATCTAAGAATTGTGTTCAAGTATTCAGACTCAGAGTTACTCTGCGCAAGCCGTTTTTGTGAATGATGTACCAGCTATGAAGTTAATAAAAGCTTTGATCATTTTCACCTTTTCTACATACTAAGTTTCTAGTAGCAGTGCTTCTAAAGACCAAGGGCCCAGTCTAAAGGAGCTACTATTTCAGTTGTAATTGTATCAGTTTGATTCCTTTTTTATGATTCAATTCTCTTTTACAATAGTTAAGACAAATGCATAAGTGTGTTAATGATTTCACACTATTTTTCATACAGAAGATAGACATTTCTCTTGAGTGTTAATTATTGTTGATTCCAATTTCCATTACTGAGGTTTGCTTCTTGATATTTCCTCACATTTTCACATGCGTTGTTCATTTTACTTAGATTCACACTTGTTGTTCCTTTCAAATAGATTACATTTGTCATTACTTTTAGTTAAAGTTACAACTGTTGTTCCTTTCCATTCAGTTATAGTTGTTGTCCCTTTTGATTAGATTACAATTGCTATTTCCTTTCCAACAATTTGATTCATAGTTAATAGTCAATTCTGCAAGTCTTTTACTTAGATTCAATCATTGTTTCTTAATTAAATGAATTCAGCAGATTAGCTACTTCCTTTTCATTTCACAGCATGTTAGTAATCAAATTTCAATTCTATTCAATAGGATCTTAGTCTTAGAATATTTAAATGAACAATTGAGGAACTTGATTGAGGATAAACTCAGGTTTGTTTTAGCTACGCGATTCTATCCTCTACAAGCTATCCGCATAGAATTTTCTGATGTTCTTGAGATAAAAGACAAATCCTCGGGTTGATAAATTAATGTTAAACTAAGGTTGTTTTTAGGACATCTTTAGATCCCAACACTACTTATAGTGATTCACTTTTATACTTGAAGTGAAATACACTTTACAATTTTATCATGAACTTTTTCAAAAAAAAGTAACAAAAGAGAGACTTGAACTCAAGACCTCTTACTTAATAAGGCAACTTTTAACCAAATGGTCAAGAAAAACATATTGTAATGTTCAGAAGGAGGATTGGGGTGTTGTTGTTGTTGTTGTTGTTTTTTGTTGTTGTTGTTGAAGATGACCTTGGAGAGAGTGCTAAAAAAAACTCTTTTCACACAAGGAAAAAAAATTGCTTCTCGATGACAACAAGGGTTAGATCTCGGTTAGCTTACTCGGAAGATGCACCTTTTCCTATATGTTTCTGATTTTCTGAGATCGTGAGCAAAGAGAATACACAGATCTAAAAGAGTAGCAACCCAAAAATAAATAATACAAAACCGAAATAAAACCAAAATACTACTCTGCAAAAAATTTAAAAATGTGTATTCAAGCTTTATACCTCTGGATCTGACTGTAATGGTTGTATCTTGGGAAAAAATAAACCTTTTGATTGAAATGAAAAGTTTTCCTGAATGAAACGAGTGCTCTGGACGCAATGGAATAGTCCACTCAGCCCAAACATGTATGTAAATGATAGAAAATGGATATGAGGCAACTCGGCTTCACGATCTTGATCTACAACAGGAGCGGGTCTTCAAACATGCTCTTATACCATGTTCAACAACACATGTATTCCAACAGAGAATGAACACCTTCAATAACCACTCACATAACCAGATAAAATATCAACACACCGACTTTTTCACATGGTAAAACCCCTACGGGGAAACATCCACGGCCCCAGCCAACGCGACCACTTGGAGCAGTTTATTAATGAAAAGAAAAAGATTACAGAGAGATTTTACAAGAGAGTTTCTCACAATAGATCATTGGAAAATAACCCTACATGATATTTAAATAGATATCATGGATCAATCAGGTGTTAAGCCATGGATCAATGGCCATTAAGATCAAGGAGGGTATGAACCGTCGGATCACTCTATGTCAGGAACATATTGTGACTGTCAGATTTCCTAACTACAAATGCATAATAATGCATACTAAAGAAACACACTAAGAAACACACTTTTACCTAATGACACATTAGACCAAGTAGATCTTAACTAACTCCTAATTTTCTAAATATCCTAACACTCTTAACTCTAATAAATCTCTAGATTCGAACTCTAGACTCAACACTCATTCCCATCTCTCTGTGTCTCTCTATCTTGGAGATGGTCCATCTTTGTAATCATGAATCCAATTCAAATGTTGGTCTTCTTATTCATTGTGACCCCAACATGCTTCCATCACATATCATTCTCACAAAAGTAAGTGTGGTTTCATTCATCTACTAGGATCTATTGATTCTCAGCATGGAAACAACTATCCATGCCTATGCATGCTTACAAGCACACCATGGAGTTATCAAGAACTCCTCCAAATCTCATTTACCTCTGTGCACCAATTTCTGGCACATCTTCAAGAATGGATTATTCTTATGTAATATTCAAAACAACCATTGGAATGTGGTTTCCCTTGGCATCAATATACCATCCCTTTTGTTGGTAATGTCAACTTCCTATGCTACTATCTCTCCTTGGAAATATTCTACCCCTTATACTGGAGATGAAGGAAACTCTTCATATTCTACAACTTTCACCCTCCACACTCTTCTCTTAGCTATGTATTTTCTAGGTTGAAGCTTCTGATGAAGTTTTCAACACTTTTCTTCCCAGTGTCCACTCAACTTGAAGTGCTGGTAGAATTCCTCGGCATTGTTATATGGAATTATTGATATAGTTGTGTTCTTATCATGCCTCTAAGTTTGTTGTCCGATGGGGGAAATCGTCTTTGTAACATCTTCACAATAATCCCCAATTTAATTAATGCATAGTGTAGATATGAATGTGGTTGTGGCCAAGCGATGTAATATGTGAAATGAATTTTATGATTTTAATAAATATAATGTGATACCAACCACTGAGAATATGCAAAAAGATGGGTGCTAAGTTTTCCACAAGAGAAGAGAGTGTCTAAGAGGAGTCCAAGGGGGGAAATTAATTGTGGGTATTACTTTAGCCCATTTTCCTAAGACTTATTATCATTGGGAATAACTTGTAATTTTATATTTGATTGTATGAGATCCCAATAATTAAACTAATGTAAGAGGGTGGGTGTGAGAGTCACATACCATAGTTATTGGAAGCATGGATATGAATCAATCAACATTGGGTATAGTGAGCAGTCAATTTTCTTGGGAAATAGAGGAAATTTGTATGGGGGGATTAGGCAGATTTTCACATGGATTTTTGGGTATGAACAACAAGCAGAGAGAAAATAAATATAGCACCAAATATATAAAAAGAAGTCTATGTGAATTCAAGAGAATATTATAGCATATGTGGAGAATTTTGGAGCTAGAAGTTGAAGAGTCAGGTCATTAGGCCTGAAGAGTGAACTCATGGGTGATTTGCATTATAACAACTATTGTTGTTGTTGGTTGTTGGTAGTTTTCATAAAAGTGGGTTCCCTTGAGTTTCCAACAAATATATTCCTAGCTGCCTAAGATATAGAGACCCTAATAAACGAATGGGACACCCGATGGACTAAGAACAATGGAGGGGTACATTACTTGGGTTGGGCAGGTCAAGAGGAAGAGAGATGGAGGAAATTCAATATAATTGTAGGAGAATAATAGTGGTTGTGTGTTAGTGGGTTGTGAGTGGACTATGAGAGGCACCATTATATTTTTTATTCTTATCCCCATATTGGGGGTGAATTTCTATTGAGATTTAGAACAAAAGGTCTATGGTTGGGTGGAACGTCCTTTCCAAGCAGCTTGTTGCACACGTGTTTTAAAAGATAAGTATTTATGTATTTCTGAGTTATTTCATGAGTTTAATTGTTGTGTTGAACTATGTGTATGTGAACGTTTTATTTTTTTTTGTGAATAAGTTATTAGTTGCATTGTTGATCATTTAGAGTGTTGTAGATGCACTTAATTATGGGTAGAAAAATTTGTTTAAAATTGTGTATAAATCATAGTTTCTAAGCTATAGTAAATGAGTTAGCATAACATTTTCATTTTTATGTATTTTATGCAAGTAATGTTCCCTAGTCAAGCTAGGAAATGTTACATTATGGTATCATGGAAGAAGGTTTCAATATTGTCTTGCAAGAGCCTTCTACACGACAATAGAATTTTTTTGGATCAAATTTGTCTTTTGGGTTTAAAAAACAAATTATTTTTCTACGGGAAAACATTGGAAGGGATAATTTTTATCGTTTAACACTACCATGGCCACCATGGAAAATATGTTCAATTGATTACTTAGGGATCTGTATTTCCATCGAGCTCTCGCTCACTCGATTTGGGCATCAAAATTGAGAGTTATGCCTCCTAGAAGACAATGCACAAGAGTCATCAATTGAGCCTTAGTGTATATCCCTAGTCATTGATCTATGATCTATATTGTTATTTATCCCATATGTATGGGAAGGGGGTTCATGTTAACAATTTATAATTAGCATTGGAACCTTTGTGACTTGTAGTGAAGCACAAAGAGTCACATAACCTTGTGCATCGTACATGCAACATATACTTTTAGTTGAGGTAACCAGTGCCCTGGTGGGTTGATGGACTTGACCAGATTTGTTTGGTAGGGTGTATTGGAGCTTGCATTCAGTGGTCGGTGGCATGGTGGACCGACATTGGACTAGATTTATTTGGATGTCGGTTGCATGGGGGTGGTCCAGTGCTCTATGGTTTAGTTTCCTAGTGGACCGACGTCAAACCGAAGTTATTTGGATGGAGGTTGCACCGGGGTGGTCCAATGCCCAGTGGACTAGTGTCAGACCATATCTATTTTGATGGAGGTTGCATGGGGGTGGCCCAGTGCATGATGGACCGGTGTTGGACCAGAGTTATTTTTATGGAAGTTTCAAAGGGGTGGTATGGTGCCTAGTGGACCAAACCAGAGTCAATTGGGAAGGTCGATTAGAAGGTTGAGTGAGTTGTTTGATAGCCTAGTGGACCAGACCAAAGGAATATGGTGGAGAATTGGATGGAAGGTATTCGATGGCTCGACCTGGAGTTGAAGTCCCACAAGGAAAAAAAAGGAGGTATTTTTCAGTTCCCATTAGCCTGGTGGCCAAAGCCACCGACTGGACCTGACCGAAATCTTATAGGAGTGAGGAGAGGGGGAAGCATCCCCCGGTGACTGGTGGCCCAATGATAGAATCCATGTCATTTCCATTCCCATTCCATGTCAATTCCATGTAGACAATATTATCCTCCAGTTTCAAAAAAGAAAAACAAGTCTAGAGACATTTTCTTATTTTGGCCATAAATGGAGCTTATTGAGTCAGATTGAAATGAAAGAGGAGATATAAAAAAGATCCAAAGAGGGACCCTGCCCATTTCTTCTTGGATTTGTTAGAAAATGTAAAATAGTGGTTTTAAAAGATTCGGGTCCAAATCATTAGCAGAGGTACAGATTAAGTTAAAATTCTTGGAGGGGGTCCAAAAAAGGTTGACATTAAAATAATCCATGAAGGAATTGAATAAATTCTAAGGGGTTTGGAATGGGGATGCTAAAATAAGGAAAAAATCACTATTTTGGACCACTTTTTGGAGATTTTTGGGATTTTCATAGAAGGAAAAGGGCCACTAGATGAAAAAAATGGAAAATTTATACAGTCTACATTTTGTATACTCATTAATCTAGAAAAATTTGGCTTAGTGAAATTTTTCCAAAAGTGCAAAGTTTCAAAGAGAGCCAGTTTGGATAAAAATTCTAAATCCAAAAAAATGGGCGAAAAAGGACAAAGTTGCCATTTCCAGATTGTTGTAGTTTTTTACTGGAGTATTAGATTGAAAATCTGAAAGTTGTTATGAATTACTTGTCATCATTGTTATCTATGTATCATAAAAAAAAATCCTAGTTCCTGACAGATTTAATTCTATAAGTGGAAAAAGTGGGTGTCTGAGATTACTTGCACTAGAATGAAAAGTATACAAAAAGGGGTAAATTAGAAATATTCAATTGACCATAACTTTCTTCTCAAAGCTCAGAATTGAGCAAGAAAGAAGTCATTGGAAATATCTTGGATAGGAGAATCCATCTATTAACTCAAAAATTTGACCTGGGTGGTATAAGTTACAATCAATGCAAAAGAAGATGGTCAGTGCCATTAAAGAGAAGAAAAAACATTTATGCATTCTATTGCAAAATTGTGTATGTATATGTGTCTGTGTGTATACATACATACATACATACATACATACATACATACATACATACATACATACATACATACATACATACATACATACATACATACATACATACATACATACATACATATATATATATATATATATATATATATATATATATATATATTATAACAATATTTACTTGTATGCACATTTATTGCATAATTTATAGGTATAGGAAGATGGTTTAGTTTCTTGAATGAGAACCATAACAATGGAAGATTCACAAGGGTCCTACAATGACTAAAAGGATTTTATAGGTATGCATGTCAGCATGGGAAATGTTGAGATAGAGTCTAATGGACGAAGAGATGGGAAAGATCCTATAACTATGAGGATCCTGCATAGAGAAGTGTAGAGTTATAGGGATAATAAAGAAAATATTATGAAGGCTTAGGAATAGATACTTCATACTTGAACATGTTGCAGAAGAAATCCAATAAAGACTTTGGCCCAAAGAAAGAATCTAGTTCTTGAAAGGTGACAACATCCAAATCCCATAGCAAAATGGATGAGCATGGGAATGACATGAAGTCAAGGAGCATGAGAAGGTTCCATCATTCCCTAGAGAAATAAAGTAGCAGATCTCATGCCAGTTCAGGGCTAGGGAGCATCCCAAGTGTGTCTCTTGTGAGGTGAATGATGAGAAGGTCTGAGGGAGACATATTTCAAGGTGAAATCATGAAAACCAAGACACTTACTTTTAATTGTGAGCACAGGAAAGGAGAATAGGTTGAGGCTCAGATTTTAAAAATGAAGAAATATTTATAGTTGCATGATTACCTCTCAAGGGTAGAAACATGAATTGAAACCTACCACTTGCGAGGAAGGGAAACCGTGTGGTGGGATCAACTTAATAAAGGCAATAATTTGATGATAAGAGGGTCTCATAGAGATGGTTCAAAGGATATGTCCAAGAGAAATGTTTGTATGAGAATTACTATGAAAGGAATATGAAAGATTTCTTTGAACTCAAGATGGGAAGCATGGAAATGGATGAGTATGAGAAGAGGTTATTTGAGTTGTTGAAGTATGTGGAGTTCATAAAGGATGATAAGATCAAAATCCAAAGGTTTCTTAGTGGGTTACCATCCTTCTACAGTGACAAGATACAATATGATAACGCCAATACTTTGGAGGATACCATAAGGAGAGAAAATCATCTTTATGAGTAAGAGGGAGGCCAATCTTCCAAAATACTTGGAATGACAAGATGGAAAGAACAAAAGAGAAAAGGAAAAAATGTTTTAAGACACCCTTTTTCAAGAATAATTCCCAAGCAAATAAACAAGTATAATTGATCCAAAATTAGTAGAAGACAACAACTCCATTTGGGAAAAGGCCAAGGAAACATCATGTAAAAAGTTGGGGATGTGAGGGAAATCACTTGTATAGGTACTACCCTCACAAAGGTGAAAGAATGAGGATTCTCCAAAAAAATCATGAGGATGAAACAATGGAAGACATGAGAGGAATTATGCCAAGGATTTATGTAGCCTTGGACAACAAGTAAGCATAATATCATTCCCCCATTATTGAAGTGGAAGGTAAGATTGATAACCATCCCATAGCAATTTTAATTGATTATGGATCTAGCCATAGTTACATAAACTCTAACATTATTGAAATATTTCACTTGAAAAGGAGCAATCATAAGAAATCTTGGTTAGTTCAGTTAGCCACGGGGGATAAGAGAAATATCAAGGAGTTAAATATTTCCCAATAGACATGAATGGACTCAACACAAAGGTAGATGTAAACATTATACCTTTGGGTTCATATAATTGTATAATTGGAATTTGGAATGGTTGAAAAAACACTATATTGTCCTAGACTATTACAAAAATGCCATAACTTGTATTGATGAGAAAAGAAAGCAAGGAAAGATTCAAGGAATTCCATGAGAAATATTTTTTAGAGAAATTTCAGCCATGCAACTGAAAAATAATTTTAGGAAGGGATGTCAAATGTTTGTGCCCATATGTAAGAGGAAACTGGAGATAAATTGGAAATTATTGAGGACCATCCGGTCTTGAGATATTTTGAATATGTTTTTGAGGAAATCCTAGGATTTCCATTGAAGAGAGACATTGATTTCTCTATTGATTTGGTTCTAGGAGCTACCCCAATGTCCAAGACACCTTACAGAATGGGCACACCAAAATTGAAAGAGTTGCAGATGTAGCATGAAGAAAATTTGAAGAAAGGGTATATATGCCCAAGTGTGTCACCTTGGGGATCCCCATTCCTTTTTGTGAATAATAAATATGGAAACTTAAGATTGTGTATTGATTTTAGATAGTTGAATAAGATCTCTATAAAGAACAAATATCAGTTTTCAAGAATTGATGATTTATTTGATCACCTGAAAGGTGCAAGGATATTTTCCAAAATTGACTTGAGATCAGGTTATCATGAAGTGAGGCTAAAATAAGAGGATATCAACAAGAAAACTTTCAGAATAAGGTATGGGAATTATGAATTCATGGTAGTTCCTTTTGGACTACAAAATTCCCCAGTTGTTTTTATGTGTCTGATGAATGGAGTGTTCATGGAGTACCTGGACAAGTCTGTAATTTTTTCTTGGATGGTATTATATCTACTCTGAGTATAAATAGGAGCATGAGAAGAATTTAAGAATGATGCTAAATATATTAAGGGAGAATAAATAGTATTCCAAGTTAAGTAAGTGAATGTTTTATCAAAATAACATCCACTACTTGGGGCATATTATTTCACCATATGGGATAGCAATTGACCCCAAAAAGATAGAGGTCATTAGAGGGTGGCCAACACCAAGAAATGTGATAGAGGTCATATCATTTATGGGTCTTGTTGGTTATTACCAAATATTCATAAAGGTGTTTTCAAATATTGCAAGCCCAGTCACTTCTTTACAAAATAAAGAGTGAAATTTGAATGGAACTCCAAGTGTGAAGAAGGCTTTCAATAGTTGAAAAAAAAATTGAAAAGTGGACCAACTTAAGATTTAAAATATAGATGAAGACTTTGTAGTATGCACAAATACATGCAAGGAAGGGCTCGATGGAGTCCCCAGTCAAAAATATCATGTGGTATGCTACAAGTCCTGGAAATTAAAATAGCATGGGAGAAATTATGCTACACGTGATCTGGAGTTAGCAGTCATTGTACATGCATTTAAAATGTGGAGACATTACCTCATGGGGAGGATACTTGAACTAAGAATAGACCATTGTGGTATGAAACATTTATTTCTATAACCAACATTAAATGCTAGGAAAATGGGATGGATGGAATTTCTTAGTGAGTATGACTTTGAAATTAAACATATCAAAGGCATATAAAATTAGGTGGTTGATGCACACAACATAAGAGATCATGAAATTAAAATTTTTGAAGCAACAAATTCATATCAACATTATTTTCAAATAAACGAAAACTTACAACAAAGAAATTTACAAAAGAAATACAAAAATTATAAATTGGAGGATGAAATCCTCTTGTACAGAGGCAAGGTGTATGTGTTGTATTCCATGGAGGTGAAAATATAGTGCTGAGATAAATGCACAATGTGCCATATGTTGGGCACCCAGGATATCAAAAATCCATTCCAAATGTAAGGAGCCAATACTTTTGGCTGAGAATGAAGAAATAAGTGGCTAACTACATAGCCCAGTGTCTAGAGTGTCAAAGGGTAAAGATAAAGCATATACATCCAGTGAGACTGCTACATCCATTTTCCATTCCATAATGGAAGTGGGAAGTTCTCACATAATATTTTATTACTGTTGGAATACTAAGAGGGGGGTGTGAATCAATATGAACACGTTTACCACTTTTAACCACAATATATATGTAAACTTTATTAGCAGTATATCATCAATATATTATCAGTATATCATGAGAATATAAACATAAGCATCATCACATTAAGTACACGGTACACCATAATTTATGTGGAAACCCAAATGGGATAAAACCACAGAATGCTTTCTTATATGTGCCAAGAATACAGTCATAGGAAACACCAAATTCTTAATTCTCTAGCATGAATTGGAAGGAGGCACCAACCCCCTGATTTACAGGAACCAACCCGAAGGAATCTACAACTCCCTGAATTTTTTGGCTCCAACCATAAGGAGGCTACAACCCCCCGATCCTCAAGCTCCAACCTGAAGGAAGATTGAAATCCCTATGTTCTCTGACACCAACCGAAAGGAGGATACAAACCCCTTTCCTTTCCCCGTCATGTCACCCTAAAATAAAAGTGTAAACCAATTGTCAATACCAAAATCACTGCCACTATCACTGTCACTGCCACTATCACATCAACCTATGACCCGTCAACTTGTCACTATATCCAACCTATCACTTTCACTTTCATTGTATCCAACATGTCACTGATCAAGCTATCCAACCTGTCACCATCACTGGTACTCAACCAGAATCTCTCACATCCATCATATACCAAGGAAACCTCTCAACTAGATGTCCAACATCACCAACACATGCCTCTATCAATCATGTACCAATATCACCAATATATCATCACAAGATATGTGTCTCGACGATGTACCAAAGTATGTACTAAAACATCAACCTGTACCATATCAAGTATCAATCGTGTACCACAACAGGTGCATCAATCATGCACCAAAACCTATACCATGTACCTCAACCATCAACCATGTACATCAACCATGCACATCAACCATGCACATCAACCATCAACCGCGTACATCATCCATCAACACATGTACCATACCATGTACCATAACAAGTGCATCAACCATGCACATCAACCATCAACCGTGTACATCAGCCATCAACACATGTACCATACCATGTACCATAACAAGTGCATCAACCATGCACCAAACCTATACCATATCATGTATCAATCATGTTCCATATCATCCATCAATTGTGTACCAACATATGCATCAATGTATAAACCAAAAACTCAATCATGCATCATAATCAACCAAGATCATATACCTAGTATATACCTCAAGTATATGCCAATATCACAAATATGTGCCTCTAACGATGAACCATAAAAATCATATACAATGTGCCAAGGATATGTCTCAAGAATGTATCAATAATACCAAATCATGAACCTCAACCATATGAAACCATAAACCAAAATGGGCCTCCAAGATATTCCTTAATCATGTGCCATACCATCCATGAAACAAGCCTCAAACTAACACATAAAAGACATACCTTTACTCAAACTTCGCTACCAAAAGTTTTTCTTCGCTACCAAAACCTTGAGGCCAAAACTTCGCTACCAAAAGTTTTGGCTACCAAACCTTCGCTACCAAAAGTTTTGGCTACCAAATCTGTTCTAACAAAACTTCTCTACCAAAACTATACTACCAAAACATTTGCAGACAAACCTTCACTACCAAAACTTCGCTACCTCAGAAAAAGATTTTCCAAAACACTTGAAAGATAGATAAACTTTAAACTTATGTGTGTATCAATGAAGGACTTCTTGTGGTGTATTTATACTTTTTCAGGATAGCTTATTTCCTTACTTTAGGGATTTCTTGTTACAACCACTTTACCCTTTGACTATGACTTGTAATTGTTTGGGGGCTTCTTAACCATTCTTTGGGGATTCCAACTTCAAGAGGGAATAAATCCTCACCCATGAGAAACCACATGGAGTACCACCTATCACCAGAAACAGAATTATGAGGACTATCCATCCATGAGTGATTTACTTGCATTTACACCATCCTTCATGAAATTTTTTCTTGATCAACTTTGGGTTCCATAACCATACCTTTGGAGCTTCATGTAGACTTCATCAAATGCACCCATCACATCTGCTAACATCAACAAACCTTGTTGACATCAATGAAAACTAACTCACCATCAATATCAACCACATCCCTAGGGCTTATGTAATTCTTTAAGGGTTGACATCAATGACAATGAAGTATCCAAACCAACTATCCAACAATCTCCCCCTTTGCCATTGAAGTAAATACCAACATTGATGGAAACTCTGATGGAAACACTGATGCTCCAACACTCATGATCCCCCTATGAACATTGATCATCATCAATGTTTCTCACACTCCCCCTTTGACATCAATGGAAAAGGGTCTCTCTCATTGGGGTTTCTCCCTCTGTCTTCATGCATCTATTCTTTCTCTCTGTTTCCATGCCTTTTTCTTTCTCTTCACATGTTTCTCTCCTCGTGTTCCTCTTCTCTTGTGAATTCCCCTAAAATTATACCTTCTCTGAATAATCATTTTCTAACTTCATGCTCTTGACTTTTACTCTTCTTGATATTTCTCTTTCTCTCCCTTTGTCATCATGGGAAAAAGGATAAATCCCCATGATGGTATGTCTCCCCCTATCTTCATGTTTCTAATCGTTCTTTCCTTATCGCATTCTATGATGACTTCTCTTCCCTTTACTTCTTTGTAGGATGTCATGTTGATCAATGTAGGGATTCCTATATAAGTTTAATTTCCTCTCTTCTAGTTCTTCTAATTTTTCATTGGTGCTTCCTCTTGTAAATCTTTGACATATATAAAAATTATTCAAAATTTGATTTCTTCATTCACTTGTCATGTTCATTTTGTTGGATAAATTTATATTTTCGGCACACTAGTTCAATGGGAGTTAACTGACTAGTTCTATTTTAAACTTTCTAATTTTAGACCATCACTATTATGCATGCATTCCTAATATAGGATGTCATTGCCTATATGAGTGAATATCACTCACTCATTGAACATATCATAATATACATTGATTCTCATTCTTCATATTGTATCTCTCTTCCTTTTCTTGATAAGGTTTGTTTGTGTATGCTTTAGCTAGGTCTCTTGTGTAGGTTTCCATGAAACACTGACATGGTATCAAAGTCGAGCTACTTGGAGCAACCCAAACAAGCTAGAGAAGAGAGAGAGAATTTAATTATTGATTAAACCTAGGTTCCTCCATATTTTCAACCCATCCCTATCGAAAGGTGTGATAATTGGAATTGACACAGTCTATCCATTGCTAGGGTGAAATGGTCGCACTCACACTTAAGGAAAAACAAATTCAAGAATTGTCGCAGCCTATACACATCAAAGGTTCGACATCGTCGCACTGTACTCTTTACCAGGGTGTGAAGATTCATTTTTTCACAATATTCGCACTTTATCCTTCTCTAGGGTGTGACAATTCAACACAGTTTCACTATATCCTTCTTTAGGGTGCGACAACTTAGTCTTCCCTCTAGAAAATTGGTTTTTTGCAGTAAAATAGTCATATCTTGAAATCCATGATCTCGGTCAAGATAAAATTTTGACCAGAGACGTATAACATAGGTATTCTCATGCTCACCAAAAATATACAAAACCCACATTGTATTTTAGGAGATATAGTTGTTTTATCATATCTATAGCTTCCATAAATCCATTAGTCGTATCTCAGAATCCATGATCTAGGTTTTCAGGATGTTTTCAAAATAAATAGCAAGGATGGAGATGATGCAGATTCTTCAATAAAGTTTGGTGATAATACTCACATCATACAACTATTGCGAATGGAATCTAAATGCCTCATTCCAACTCAAAAGAAAAGGACTATATAATTTGACGATGGTGACAAAAACAAAACCTACATTAGTTCTTAAGAAGACTAGATGGGAGAACTGTAAGGATGAGGCCACAAGACTACGTCCTGAGTTAATCTCCCCTGATTTATGGTTTCATGTTGCTACATTCCAGACTCCAAATGAGATCTAGACCACCTTGGAAGGACTCTTTGGAAAGCAGGATGAGATGCGAGGTCATATGCTTGAGGTAGAGTTGAATACCTTATACCCTAAAAGTTTTGATAATATATAGGATTTTGCTACTAAATTTAAATCTTTGATATTGAGCTTGGGTGAATGTGGTATTTACAAGTCTACACAAGAGAAAAAACTTATTCTAACAATATTGGCCAAGCTAGGACCAGAATACGTTGTATATATCTCCAATTTCCATTCTGGAAGATGTATTTTTGGAACAAATTGGAAAATGCCTACGATGGCTCAGTTCATTGAGTATATCACACAAGAGCATAAAAAAATCATACATATGGGCATCATGAAGGATCCCAAAGAAAATTCACTCACCATTCATGATGGAAAAGGATCATCCAAACAGAACGGGAAGGAGAAACAGAACGAGAAGGAGAGATATTCCAAACCCTTTAATGATTCTTGAAGTTCCAAAGACTCTTTAGATTCCAAGAAGAAGAAGAATGGAAAGAAGTGCACTTACTGTAATAAAGTGAATCATGAATAATCCACGTGCATGAAGAAACAAATCGATATTATGGCACAAGAACTTCAACAGAACAACCTTGGAAACTTCATTCCAGAGGGAGTCAAGAAGAATAAGGAAGAAGATCATGCTCCTAAGAAAGGTAAACATCATGCTATTGTTGCAATTAATTCCTCATCTAATTCATGGATTATATATTATGGTGCATCCCATCATATGGAAGTGAAAGAGGAAGTTTTCTCTTCTTTCATTCCATGCTCAAGACCCCCTATTCTCATGGGGGATGATACTCCAATAACAGTAGCAGGAGAAGGGAGAGTGGAACTCCACAATGGTAGTTTTGAGAATTTTTTACATGTTCCAAAGCTTTCTATGAATATACTCTCAGTTTATTAGATCACTCAGAAAGGTAAAAAGGTTGAATTTACATCAGATTCAGTTTCAGTAATTGATATGCATGACAATTCCATCATTGCAATTGGTGAGGTGGATCACAAGTCAAGGTTGTATAAATTCACTAAGTTTTCTGATTATGACTCCTATAAGGAGAGTACTTTGTATGCACCTTCAGTGAAACATGCATATACTCTTGTGCTTCCTTCAATTCCAAAACTCATGGGTGATTATTCCACACACTCATATATTACATATTCAAACATAGATTCAAAGGATTATGTACATGCAGATGAGGAGGTAGTACATCCAAATGAGGAGCCAGTGTCGGAGCTTTAGCAAATGCCCAAGTGGGAACAATCCACACTTTAGGAAGAAGGAAACCTTGCAAGGAATCCATTGGATTCGAGGAGGACTCGATCTCGGCATGAGGATCCTTGGCATGTAATTTTAGTTTCTGAACCAGCGGTGCCCATGCATTGTTATATGGTTCAATATTCTGATCCACATACCTACAGTGAGATTGTTGGAAATCCACTATGGGAAGAAGCCATGAAAGAGGAGCATGACTCTTTCCTGGAGAATCAAACTTGGGATCTGGTTCCACTTCCACCAGAAAGGAATATTTTTAGGTGCAGATGGGTCCACAACATCAAGAGGTACAATGCTAGACAGGTTGCCAAAGGACTTCATCAAATCCATAAATATTTCTACATCTTCATGAAGAATTTTAGTGAGCATAAGTTTCATACTTTGCGGGATCGTCTTGCAGTGAAGAACACAGTTGCCTCACAACTGCCATTTTCTTATTTTGATGCATTGTCTTTTGAGGGGGGGGGGGGNGGGTGGGTTTGCCCACGTGGTTTTCCCTCTTTCATCACTTTTATTCAGTATTCATTAGTCGCATTGTACATGAGTACCTAATATGGCCTAGTAGTTGGGAATCATTTTTACTCCATAGTGATGTTCAAGTGGGGTGTTTGTAATATACCAGATACAAAATGTATGTAGAACAAAAATAAAATGGTAGAAATGGTAGAATAACAACAATATAACCAGAACATTCACCACAATAGCATTGAAATGATATGAGAATAATAACAGAAATAACACTTTGAATATGAAAGCAATGTTCACAGGCCTCTTCGAGGGGGCAAACTCTAGTTGAGCAGAGCTCTGTTACAATAATATCCAAGTTAGGGTTCTCATACCCTCGACTCATATTTATACTAAAAATAAGCATCTAGAGGAAGATCCTTCTAGAAGTGGAAGCGTCTATTAGGTCTTCTTACATCCGCCTTATTCTATTTTATTGAAAGGCCTTATTAATATTGACATTTATTACATCCGAATATATTGTTCTACCTATGTGTGGGTTAGGACCCTAACATGTCTGCCCCCTTAAAAACAACCTTGTCCTCAAGGCTTGAGATGAGGAAATTATTGCAGAATGGTAGCTAGTTCCCAAGTGGCATCTGCTGGAGTTGTATCTTTCCACTGGACTAGAACTTCCTTGATGGTTCTGTGACATAGGCGACACTCACACTGGTCCAAAACTACTTCTATCTATAGCCAAATGGATCCTTCTTCAGCTAACTCTAGAAGGTTGGTTTGAATTTGGCACTTAGCTCTAATCACCTTCTTTAAGCACGAAACATGAAAAACAGGATGTAGCTTCGAATGGATGGGCAAAGCTAACGGATCGGCTACTTGTCCCACATGCTTGAGAATGGTATAAGGACCATAAAATTTGGGCGCTAGCTTTTGACAATGGTCGGCCTTGAGGGAAGTTTGCTTGTAAGGTTGCAGTCGAAGAAACACTTGATCCCCTTCTGCAAATTGACATTTAGAGTGACCTTGATTAGCTTGTTACTTCATGCAATTTTGTGCCATGACCAAATTCTCTTTGAGGGTACGGAGAATAGCCTCTCGAGCTATAAGTGTTAGGTCAACCACCTGGACCTTTGAGGCACACAATAAGTATGAGAGAACTGAAGGTGGCTTATGTCCATATACTGCTTCAAAAGGAGTCATGTGTGTAGTTGTATGGTATGAAGTGTTGTACCACCATTCAACTAGGGGTAACCATTGAGCCCATTGATTTTTCTTTTCCGAGGCAAAACATCTCAAATATGTTTCCAAACACTTTTTGACAACTTTCATTTGGCCATCAGTCTGGGGATGATAAGTTGTGATGAGATGCAATTCAGTGCCTTGTATCTTGAACATTTCTTGCCAAAAATTGCTTTTGAAAGTTGGGTCACGATCAGAAACAATGGAGTGCGGAATGCCATGAATCTTGAAGACCTAATCCATGAAAATTTGAGCCACCGTGGATGTTGTAAATGGGTGTTGAAGGGTGCAGAAATGAGCATACTTGGAAAGGTGATCAACCACCACCATGATGGCTGATTTATTTCCCGATTTGGGTAAGTCGGTAACACAATCCATAGAGATATCCTTCCAAATAGCAGATGGAATTGGGAGTGGTTGTAGTGTGCCGGGAGATTTGACTGTTTCTCCCTTTTTGTGTTGACACACATCACATTCATCGACAAAATTATGAATTTCATGTTTCATACCATCCCTGAAAAAGGAACGTTTGACCCTGTCATAGGTTTTGGTGAACCCGGAGTGCCCTATTGTGGGTGTAGCATGAAGCTCAGAAAGTATAGTGGATTTAATATTTGATTGTTTACTTAAATACAAATGTCCTTTGTATTGAAGTTCATCATGGATCCAAGAGTACCTTGGGGAAGCTGGAGCATTGGACTGCAATTGTTGGATCAACTGCAAACTTTTGGGATCTTGTAGCCATTCCTGGTGAACGACTTGGAGCCAATATGGTACAATGAATGAAAGAGAAAAAAGGGATCCTTCATCTTCATATTTTTAGGAAAGTGCATCCACAACCACATTGTCTTTGCGTTTCTTGTAAATGATCTCATAATCATATCCAAAGAGCTTAGTCACCCATTTTTGTTGCTCTGGGGAGGAAATGTGTTGTTCCATAAAATACTTGAGGCTTTGATGGTCTGTCTTAATTTGGAAATGTTGCCCCAATAGATAAGGGCGCCACAAATCAACAAAATGCAGAATAGCCAACATTTCCTTTTCATAGATGGATTTTCCCAGATTTCTTTCAGATAGTTGCTTGTTGGTAAAGGCCAAAGGTCGACCCTCTTGCATAAGGAAAACACCAATTCCTTTTCCTGAGGCATCACATTCCAACACAAAGGTGTTTGTGAAATAAGGAAGGGTGAGGACTGGAGTGGTGAACATGGCCATCTTCAAGGTTTGAAAAGCTTGAGCAGCGTTTGGAGTCCAAGTGAAAGAGTTCTTTTTTAGGAGAGTAGTAAAAGGTGTTGAAATCTTCCCATAATTCTTAACAAACTTGCGATAATACCATGTTAAGCTCAGAAATCCATGGAAGCTCTTAAGAGTCTTTGGGTGAGGCTAGTCTTGCATAGCTTCAATCTTTTTAGGATCCACCCTGACGCCATACTTTCCAACCAGATGACCCAAGTATTCTACTTCTGAGGTGCCAAAAGCACATTTAGACTATTTTAGGAAAAGTTGGTGCTGAGAGAGTAGATGGAGAACTCAATCCACATGAGCAAGATGGTCTGTCCAGTTTTTTCTATAGATGAGGATATCATCAAAGAAAACTAAGACAAAATGGAGGAGAAAAGGACGGAAGACATGATTCATGAGGATTTGGAAGGTGGAGGGGGCATTACACAAGCCAAAGGGCATGACCAAAAAATAATAGTGACCCTCATGAGTTCTAAAGGCAGTCTTGGGAATGTCTGCCTCTTTCATACGTATCTGGTGGTAGCTCGAATGAATATCCAGTTTAGTGAAGAATTGGGTGCCACTCAATTCATCCAGGAGGTCATCAATGACAAGAATGGGGAATTTGTCTTTGATGGTAAGTTTGTTGAGGGCACGAAAGTCAGGACACATTCGCCAAGAACCTTCTTTCTTCAGGACCATGACCATAGGATAAGAGTAGGGGCTTGTACTAGGGTGGATAATGCCTTCATTAAGGAGTTCTTGGACCATTTTCTCAATTTCATTTTTTTGGGAAAAGGGGTGACGATATGGACGGATATTGGGAGGAAGGATTTCAGGTACAAGGGGAATGGAATGATCATGAACACCACGGGAAGGAGGGAGTCCTTGGGGGGTGGGAAAGAACAATGTATGTTTAGAAAGGATGGTTTGGAGGTCTTGCGGGACCGAGGGTGTCTTTGTTGCTTGTATGGCATGGAGTTGGGTGATAACACTAGAATGACCTTTTTTGAGAAGCTTTTCCATGCAATGGGAACTAATGATCTCAGGTGAACCGGAGGTGATGCCTTGGAACTTATATTGGTGGCCCTCGTGGTTGAATTTCATGGTTAAGTCTTTAAAATCCATGAGAATGGGACCCAAATTCCTTAGCTATTCTACACCCAACACAATGTCAGAACCTCCCATGTCGATAGAAAACATATGGGATTTCAGGTGGTAGTCACCAATTTGGAGACGCACATTTTCACAATGCTCTCTACATTTCATGGAGCCACCATTGGCTATCATGATTTGGAAATTATTGATGGCATGGATGTAGCAATGAGTTTCTTGGGTAATGCGGTGATGAAAAAAATTATGGGTCTTGCCACTATCAACAAGAATGATGACCTTCCGATGCTTGATGTAACTGATTAGCTTGAGGGTTTGGGGAGCAGAGAAGCCAGTGAGAGAATAGAGGGAAATGACCGATTCTACTTTGGGATGGTCTTAGGGAGGGTTTATGTCAGTGGATTCTGGTGACTTAGATAGAAGGGGAGTTTCTACATCCTCTTCTGAAATATCCTCGGAGATGGCCGTAAAATATTTTGTTCTTTACACTTGTGGCCCGGAAAATATTTTTCATCGCAGTTATAACAAAGGCCTTTGAGTTGGTGTTCATCCATTTCATCCTTGGTCAATTTTTGGATATTTAGTGGAGCAAAGGGAGTAGTGGGATTTACTGGTTTAGGGCGAGGGATAAAGGAGGGTTTTCGGTTTTGAGAAGATACAACCTGTTGTTCTTATTTATCTCTTTTAGTATCCTCCACCCAACTCTGAGGCCGAGCCATGAGGACATGGGCTCGAATCTCATCCTTGAGGATGCTGATAAAACACTCTTAAAAAAAGGCATCAGACATGCCCTCTGTTCTAAAAGCCAGGCGCTCAAAGGTAGCTATAAATTCTTCCACTATTCCTAATTGCTTCAACTTTGTCAAATGGCCCAAATGCTTCGTGTCAGTATCAAAGTGTTCATAAATATCTGCCACAAAGTGTGTCCAAGCAATATACCCTTGACAAGAATTTGTTCTCCATTGCCACCATTGCCAATGTTCTTGATCTAGATGGATAACACCATACCAAAGTTTGGCCAAGTCATCTGTAATGCCGTATAAAGACAAATAATGTTCCATTTTGGTTACCCAACAAGTGGGGTCTGAGCCATCAAATTTGGTCACATCCACCCATGGAAGACGTAGGTCACGCTAAAAGTGATGGTTCGGAAAGTTATGGGAATGAGGGGAATGGTCACTGTCAGTATGTGGAGGTGAGGAAGAGAAAGGGTTATCTGTAGGGATATGCAGTTTGGTGCAGAGTGCTGAAAAGACTGATTCAAGTTGGGTGGTGAGGTCTTGCTTTATTTCCTCCCTTGAGGACTGCATGGTTGTATTGATGGAGACAACATTGGCACTGAGTTGTTTCACTTCTTGTTGGGTCTCGTTGAGACCAGATTGCAAGGCGTTGAAGCAAGATTCCAAGTCTTGGCTACGGGTATGGGCCATGAGGACGGGGGAACTGAAAAGGGGCGGGCAGGGTCAAACATTTTGCGAAAAATGGTATGGATGAATGTGATAAGGGAGAAGAGATGAATCCAATGGAATAGGTCTCAAATAATGGTGAAAAAAATTCTAGGCCATTTTTTTTTTTTTTACACTTGTGGAGTTAGACTTTGGTCTGAAGAATACTGCAGAGAGGAAATGCCCAAATTCTTAACCAGAAAGAAATGTGTATTTACTTGGCAACCCGAACATAGTTGTGTAGCAAAAGATCTTGTCTATTTTAATTTGTTTATGTTACTGTCCCCAAGGGTTAGGTATTCAAGGGTTCTACAGACAAGGGTTTTCCATGTGCTATAGCTCTCTGATATACGTGTGGGGTCCAACAATAGTACTTGTCCCAATATCTCAGGGCACTAACTAAGGAGGATGTTAGCCTATGGTGTTGTGCAAAAAGTTGATGCAAGTTGTGACACAGAGGATCTCATAGAGAATTTTGAAGAAAGTTGTGACACAGAGGATCTAATAGAGAAGATTGATGCAACATGTGCTACAAAGGATCTTATCTAAATGGTTGATGCAGAATGTGATACAAACGAGTTTATACAAAAGGTTGATGCATTTTGTGATACACAAGAACTTATCCAATTAGTTGATATAAAAGAAACAAAAGATGAATTCCAAAAAGAAGCACAGAATAATAGCAGCGACAACAACAAATGTGAAGAAATAAAAGAATACAGTCAAAATCATCTTTCCAAGAAATTTGTTAGACCTTGGGAAGAATTACACTTCAATCGGAATCATCATGG
>ML784883.1:388153-412166 GCA_009831015.1 Picea engelmannii | reverse complement strand
TGTACAAGTTCTTGTTCCAACCAGTGAGAGCATTGATTCATTCTACCAGCAGCAGCAATGACCTATATGAGATATGGCACAGGAGGATGGCACATTTGCACCATGGGGCTTTGCGAGTTCTAAGGGAGATGGTGACGAGAGTTCCATATTTTAGTTCAGAGCACCATGAGTTGTGCAAGGGGTGTACCTTGGGAAAGTACACCAAGACGTATTTTCCGAGCAGTGACAGTAGAGTAGCAGGGATACTTGATCTTATACATTCATATGTATGTGGCCCGATGTCTTCGGCATCGTTGACCGGATCCCTATACTATGTTGTATTCATTGATGACTTCTCTCGGAAGTCCTGGATTTTCTTCATGAAGACCAAAGGACAGGTCTTCAGTCGGTTCCAAGAGTTTAAAGCTCTTGTGGAGAACCAGATAGGGAAGAAAATTAGAGTCCTGAGATCGGACAATGGGGGTGAGTATACCTCCAAGGAGTTTATGGATTTCTGTGTAGGAGAGGGCATCAGGAGGGAGTTGACTGTTCCTTACAACCCACAACAGAATGGGGTTTCTGAGAGGAAGAACAGGGCCATTGTTGGGGCTACGAGAGCCATGCTACATGATCAGGGGCTGCCACTATTTCTATGGGCTGAGGCATGCTACACTGGAGTTTATCTGCAGAACAGGAGTCCTCACAAGGATGTGGGGAGCATGACTCCTGAGGAGGCTTTCTCTGGGAAGAAGCCTGAGGTGGGGCACTTTCGGATTTTTGGGTGCATCACATATTCATATGTCCCTTCTGAGAAGAGGACAAAGCTGGAGCCCATGGCAGAGAGAGGGATCTTTGTTGGGTACAGTGAGACTTCAAAGGCTTTCCGTATTTACCTTCCTTCCTTGAGGAAGACTGTCTTGAGGAGGGATGTCAGATTTGAGGAGGACGGAGCCTTTAGGAAGTCTAGAGGGACAGAGAGAGGTGAGCAGTCTTCATCTGAGATTCAGGTGAGCCCGCAACAGACTACAGTGACACAGATTTCGGGGCCACCAGTTTCGGTGACAGAGCCACAGAGTTCAGGTTCGCAGGCTACCGGTCCATAGGTTTCAGGATCAGGTACTTCAGGGTCTACTACAGGATTATTCTTGACTAATTGTTCCTCAAGAGACTTGTTCTTCTTCATTTCTTTTGTCAATTATTCTAAAGCATTGATTAATTCTTCTTCAACGTCTACTATGCCTTCTTCCTCAAAATATTATTTTTTTGAATCTGTCTGACATGATGAGAATCTTTCTTCTTGTTTTGTACCTACACTTTCTTTAGCACTTTCTGGAACTATGATGGGATATTCCTCAAAATAGAGATCATGTATCTTATCCCAAAGTTATTTATCTCATGAAAATTTTCCCACTTTCTCTTTTACTAAATCAAGTAATCCTTCCAAGATGAAATTCATTGTTTTTTTTTTTTTTTCAATTCCTTCTTGGTTGCAGTGTTTGGAGGTTTCTTTGTAGCAGTGTATCCTGTAAAAAATTGTTTCCAAACATCATATCCATGTTTCTGTAAAAATGTTTTCATCCTGATATTCCAAATCTCATAATTCTGACCAATATGACGATCAAACCATGGTATTCCATTATCTGTGTATGAATTATTCTTGATCTACATGATCTACCTTCTAGTGGTTAAACTGTTTCTTGAAGGAACCTACTCTGATAACAATTTTTTGAATACTAAGAGGAGGGTGGTGAATCAGTATGAGAAATTTTACCTCTTTTAACCACAATATATATGTGAACTTTATTAGCACTATATCATCAATATATCATCATTATATCATGAGCATATAAACATAAGAATCATCACATCAAGTACACAAAACAACAAAATTTATGTGGAAACCGAATCAAGAGAAAACCACATAATTCTTTCTTATATATATCAATATTAGGTTCATAGGAAGCACCAACTGGAAGGAGGCACCAACCCCCTGATTAACAGGAACCAACATGAAGGAAGCTAAAACTCCCTCAATTCTGTAACTTCAACCAGAAGGAGGCTACAACCCCTCGATTCTCAGGCTCAAACCTGAAGGAATCTCCAACTGCCTGTGTTCTTCAGCACTAACCGGAAGGAGGATACAACCCCCTTTCCTTGCCCCATCTTGTCACCCTGAAATATAAGTGTAGAACAACTTCCACTACTACAATCACTGCCACTATCATTGTCACTGCCACTATCAAATCAACATGTGACCTATCAACATATCACTGTATCCAACCTCTCGTTGTTAACCTATCATGACTGTCACTGTATCCAACCTATCATATCAACCTATTGGCACAGGGGTAGACCCAGGGTTCAACGCTCAAGAGCGCACCAAAAAAACCCTAACTACTGGCCCTTTCGGTAACACCTGTGAAGTAGATGAAGTCTCATCTAAGGTAGAGGCAGGGGTGGTTGCAGGACTCATTCATCTGCAACCTTAGCTAGGACATTGACCTGTGATTATATCTTTTACAGGGAACTTAGCATAGATCATTCATAAATATTTAACCCTTATGGTACTTCGCAAATAGCACAGAGCATCGCAGTGAATACTTAGACTAAAGATGATTTTGAACTTAGCCACGGAAATATAGATTAGATTCAGTAGATCAAGCACTAAGAATCTTATATCAGATCTAACATTGATTCATATATCATAAGCATAGAGCATAACCAGATCTATTTAATCACAGAAATCACTTAGCCAAGAAGGAGATAAACACATTAGATCGAAGCATAGAGAACAATACACAAAGTTACCGTGGTTCACCCCCACCCTGGGGCTACGTCCACAAAGTCTTTTTATTTATATTATCTCATTCAAGTGGTTACAGCACAGAGCTTCAGTGACCCTTACGTCACACAGGACAGAAGATCTGTGTAGCTCGTTAGATCCTTCTTCCTTGCACTTCAGCACAAAACTACAACAACTTGCACTTAGATTTTCAATCTCCTTATAATCATGCATAGAGCACTTGAAATATACATCCAATCACACAGATCCAGCTACCATCACTAAGCCTTTAGCTATACATCACATAGATGTACTACTACCTATATTTACATTTCCTAAGTATCTATTTATATATTAAAAAATGGGCCTAAGCATGGGTAAACCCATGGGCCGACATCCCTTTCCCTTTACATCAACCCAAAACCCTAAAAGGGACCAAAAATAGGTCTTGCTTCCCTAATTTCTGCTTCGCGTTGTGCTCCACCTTTGGCAAGTTGTCGCAGTCCCAAAAAGGGTCAAATATGACCAAGTATTCTTCAAAACTTGGTCAAGGGCCAACAAGCCCCCAACACTCACCTGTGACTCATCTCGAGTCACTCAGGTCTGATCAATTCCACTTCGAATGCCTTGAGCTTGGCTCAAGTTGCTTTGACCTGCTACAGTGTGACAACCTCTTGCTCAGTAAATTCCTATATCACTATGTCATTGAGCGGTCCTTCCAGGCGTTGTTATGTAGTGATGACAACCTATTCGAGTTCATCTCCCTGGCTTTCAAGTTCAGCGGACAGTTGGCATGATTTTTCTTGGATTGGCTGAAGTTGTTGGTAGACTTCCATCACTTTACTTTGTAGCGTATGTACCTGTTGTTGGGTTGTGCGTTGTTCTGCAAACCTCTTCATTATTTCGACTGGGGTCAAAGTCTTTATCTATGCCTGTAGCATGTCTACATGTTTCTTTTCTTCTTGGAGTTGTGCCTCCAATGTCTACAATTCTGGATTTTCTACGAGGGTTTCATAAGTCTGGGTGCTTCTAGCACTGAGCTTCTTGCATTCCAAGGCAAAGGTTTTTAATCGGCCAACTGCGCTTCGAGCAATGGCCTCTCTTAGATCTCTTATTTCTTGGGGGGTCTCAGGCATGGTGTGGAGCTCCAGATCCTTGATGTGCTATTGGAGTTGTTGGATTACTTCTTCCAGTTGGGTCACCTACTATGGGAGACAGTCTTCCATATTCACTTTTATGACCATCACAAAGTGTAGTGCTTTGTGAACCCTTTCCTATACTTCAAGTTTCTCTACTAGAAAATGTTCCTTTTCCTCGTCCCACTTCTCTTTTAGGGAAATATTTTCCCATTCTACCTCATTATGTTGTTCTAAAAGTGCTTTATGTTCTTGCATCAAAGCCTGGGTGGCTTGTGCTATGTCTTCTTTATCTCATCGAAGGCGAGCTTTGACTTGATCAGTGATCTGGTGTAATTGAGTGGGCTCATCACCTATTCCTGATGTTTCTCTTATCAAGGGTGCTATATAAACTACTTTCCTGGACTGGAGTGCCTGCTACACTTCTTTGAGTTCTCCCTTGATTCGGTTGAATAGATCCTCCTGCTTTGCTTCTTTCTTTTCTGTGAGCTCTAGTGAAACATCATTCAGCGTGACAATTAAGAAGTCAAAGTCATCCAGGGTAAGGGTAGTTTTAAGCGTGGTCCGAGTGGCCTTAGCTTTCTTTCAGGAGGAGGGTTTTGGTGGTGTCATATTTATTTTCATGGAGGGATCCTCCTCCTCTCTAGGTGGAGTAACCTAACCTCTGTTTTGTTCAAATTTTGTACCGCCTAGCTCGTCACCATCACCTCCCTATGCAGGTGAGATCGACGTAGTCTTCATGGATGTGCTAGGGACATCTTAAACTTCATCATTTGTCTTAGTCCTACTTGTCCCAGGTGTATCTGGCATAGCTTCAGGGCTTTCCTCGCCGGACATGTATGCGGGGTCCGCTGCAAAAAGGAGGTCCATCGACCATTCCTTGGTAATCTCCTCCAAGTCATCTTTTGTCATCTTGTAGTAGGATTGGAGTTGTTGTTTATGCTCATCACCGCGTGCTGTAATATAGGTGAAGTGGCGGTCCGCGCTAAATTTCAACAAAGGTCTAAACCTATGAAGTACATTTGGGGTGATCCACAGTGTAGATTGAATTGCATTCTTCAGTTGGTTGAAGTAGGTGTGGAAGACAACATTGAAATGCCACTGCTTGTTCATGTTGCTAGAATACCATGCATACAGAACTTCGTGGCTAGTGGTTCGAAAGGTTCGATCTCTGGAAAAGTGGCTTCCTCTGGCAGTTCCCAAGCAATGAAAGTGATGAGTATGAGCAGCCAACTAAAGTGGAACTCATAACCTTTGTCCTGCGCTCCTCTGCAATCCATCTCTAATTGGTTTACAAGACACTGTACCAAATTCATCTGTAGTCCCTTAGTGCACTTCCCTGCGAGGTCAACTATGAAGCTATTCACTTGTGTTGGTTTGTTCTTATGAAATAACTTTCCCGTGATCAGATGACATGCAAGGTGCACTGTGCCACTCTGGATAGGGGCTACCTTGTAGCCTCGCGTACCCTTATCTACATCGCCATAAGCTTCCTTTATCTGTTGTGCTAGTGCTCAGTCTGAGGTATTGCCTGGGTAAAAGTCTTGTGGTTTAGGACCTTTCATGCTAAGTCCTGTGATCTGATTGATCATAGTTGTATCCACAGTGATGCAGTGGTCCAACCATAAGTATCCGCCGTGGCAGCAAGACAACAACAACCTGACACATGCGTTGACTTCCTGATGTCTGCCAAAGTGAGGGATCTTCATTACATTGAGAAGTGTAGATTGTGTGAGGTTTTGGGTCCAGGACTGCAGAACAATCTTATGATTTCTTCCTTTGGTCTTGGTTAAGTATTTATGTGGAGATGACATGCTATAGGTTTTGCGATCTCCAAGGTTAAAATCATTAAATTTCAGTGTTGCAAGTTTATCTTGGTCAGCACGTACTGCGTGCACCCCTTTCATAAGATACGTAGTGATCAAGGTGTACTCAAAGTCTCTGGGTAAACTATCGCAGTTAATCTTTCTGCTCAAAGGTGGTATGTAAACCAACATAATGTGCGGGATCAGCTTGGCATTTGCAATATCGTCTTTGTGCTTTGTTCTTGTCTTGGTCGTGGTTCTGGAAGGTCCTACTCCACGAGCAGTGGAGGGAGAATCTTGGACTCCTACTATCGATGATGCTTGCACACCTTCAAACATCCTTCTGTCTGACATGACTCTCTCATCCATTAGGTCATTCAAAACTTCTTCAACTAGTTTCTCAACAACACTGAGCTCGTTCGATATACAAGATTGGGTCCACTAGCTCAAGTGTGAAAATGAATTCAGAGAATACGATGAAAAGTATGGGAACAAGGAAATGATCACAGGGTGAAGTAATATCAAGTTTTGGGCTCAAATTCTCACTTAGCAGAAAGTATTCTTGGTGCGTGGCGTGACAGACTAAGTAGGGAAACTTAGCAATGGTCTGCTTGAAATGGATATGAGGCCTTCATTAACTCTGTTCTATCTGTTCTCGTGTTGTCCAATGGTCTAGTGGGAACCCATAATTTCTTTTTGACCCGTTCAGGGTAGAATTCGAATGGGTATATCGGTCCAACAACTATATTGTTGCGCCATGGCGAAGTTCCAAATGTCGTTGTTATGATATCTTGGCGAAGCTCAATTCTTGTGATTTTTCCTTCTGCGAAGTTTCCTCTGGAGTCTTTTGTAACTTTCTAATTTTGGCCCTCTTCTTAGTTAGCTTCCTATCCTTTTTCCCATTGAGCTTAGTCTCGGTCATAATTTTTCCATTCTGAGTCTTATCTTCTCTCGACATAGTCACTTCGCGCTTCTTAGGTTCTTTCTTCAGATCCAAGAGTAATACTCCTTCATCATATGGATTAGGTATTTTGGTATTCTTTGGTTCCTCTAATGCTCTTATAGCTTTGACATCCAGGTCCATGGTGTTTGACAGCTGAGATCTATTCTCTTGTTCCTCCATCAAGTATGTGATCCTTCTAGTCATAAATTCCATGAGTTCTTGCTTATTCTATTCTATGGCTTCCTTTTCTTCTTTCCTCTGGATCTGGTCTTTTTCAATCCAGTTCTTTCCTAACAAAGATGGAAATGGGGCTCGGTCCTCAATAAATCTAATGAATTCGATCTCTTCCTCTGTTGAAGTTCCATGGGTACTCATAGCTATCTGGGTAATTCTGCCACATAGGGTTACCATTTTTCCTTTAAATAATCTGATGGTTCCTAGTGAAGGGACCAGAGCAGGCCTTCCTAGGGTTTCCCAAGTGCTTTCTKTCATAATGTTCATCGGTGTTCCCTCATCCAGAGCACAGTCAATGTTGAAGTCTCCTATTCTTACTTTGATTTTCTCCTTTTCTTTGAAGGTTTCTCACAAACTGACATCCTTATGATCATCTAGGGTTTCTTTTATTTTCAGTAACATGATCTTTGATTCTTTCTGGGGTTCTTCCATAATTTTAGTCTCTTGATCTCCTTCAGAGTTTTCTTGTTCCATATTCAGTTTTTCAAGTCTAACAATCATTCTAGGGAAATCCAATACTTCATGGTCCATAGCTTTACAATAGAGGTAGCTAAGGTTTCTCCCAGGGCATTCCTTATCAAGATGCCATGGTCTTCTACAATTGTAACAAAGAGTTAATCCTCTCTTTCTCATCCATGATCCCCAACTCTTCTTGTACTGTGCGCTAGGATCATGATGGCTAGCCTGCAAAAATTTCTTTCTAGGATCTTGCATCCATTGGTTAGTCCAAAAATTCTTTCTATGCATAGGTATAACATATCTTTCACTATTCCTATCAGACCTATTCATATCAAACTTTATTTTATCTAACAATGCTCTAATTTTCAAGCTAGGACAAAATTTATCAAGCGTACCTAAATTCATGCTTCAGAAACAAAAAAATTCCACTTATCTTACCTATATAGAGCACAAAGCTTTCAGATCTAAAACTTGAACTATTCTTACCTTTACTAGAGGCTAGAGTTTACAGATATTACCTCTTTTCTGTGAAAATTTCTACTTTTACCTTTCTTAGAGTATAAAGTGCTCATATCTCACTTCTTTTTTTTAGTATCAACCTCTTTCTTGTAGATCTGACATCTTTCCTTCAGATTTGCACTTTCTTTATCAGCACAAAGCTTCGTAGGTCAAGTAGAATATTGCGCACTAGGGCAACATATCTACACACAAAGCTTATTTTGCACAAATCTTTTTCTTCTTTAGTTCCCAGGAATCACAGTTCCAGGTCCCGGCAATGGAACCATTTTTTGGCACAGGGGTAGACCTAAGATTCAATGCTCAAGAGCGCACCAAAAAAACCCTAACTATCGTCCCTTTTGGCAACACCTACAAAGCAGATGAAGTCTCACCCAAGGTACAGGTAGGGGTGGTTGCAAGACTCAGATGTCTGCAACCTTAGCTGGGACATCGATCTATTATTATATCTTTTACAGGGCACTTAGCATAGATCATTCATCAATATTTAACCCTTAGGGCACAGAGCATCGTAGTGAATACTTACACTAAATATGATTTAGTACTTAGCCACAGAAATATAGATTAGATTCAGCAGATCAAGCACTAAGCATCTTATATATCAGATCTAACATTCATTCATATATCATAAGCACAGAGCATAACCAGATCTATTTAATCACAACAAGCACTTAGCCAAGAAGGATATAAACACATTAGATCAAAGTACAGAGCACAATACACAAAGTTACCATGGTTCACCCCCACCCTGGGGCTACGTCCACAAAGTATTTTTCTTTATATTATCTCGGTCAAGTAGTTACAGCACAGAGCTTAAGTGACCCTTACTTCGCATAGGACAGAAGATCTGTGCAACTCGCTAGATCCTTCTTCCTTGCACTTCAGCACAAAACTACAACAACTTGCACTTAGATTTTCAATCTCCTAACAATCATGCACAGAGCACTTGCAATATACATCCAATCACACAGATCCAGCTACTAGCACTAAGCCTTTAGCTATACATCACATAGATGTACTACTACCTATATTTACATTCCCTAAGTATCTATTTATAGATTACAAAATGGGCCTAAGCGGGGGTAAACCCACGGGACGACATCCCTTTCCCTTTACATCAACCCAAAACCCTAAAAGGGACCAAAAATAGGTCTTGCTTCCCTAATTTCTGCTTTGCGTTTCACTCCACCTTTGGTAAGTTGTCGCAGTCCCAAAAACGGTCAAATATGACCAAGTATTCTTCAAAACATGGTCAAGGGCCAACACAACCTATCATTGATCAACATCTTCAACCTTCCACTATCATTGATACTCAACAAAATCCTCTCACATGGATCATATACCAAGGACACCTCTCAACTAGATGTCCAACATCACCAACACATGCCTCTATCAAGCATCTACCAATATCACCAATATACCATCACAAGATATGTGTCTCAACCATGTACCAAAGCATGTACTAAACCATCAGCCTGTACCATACCAAGCATCAACCATGTACCAAAACTCGTATCAAAACATGTGCATCAATCACACACCAAAACCTGTACCATGTACCTCAACCATCAACCATCAACACTTGTGCCATACCATGTACCATGAAAAGTGCATCAACCATGCACCAAAACTGTACCATATCATGTATCAATATTGTACTATATCATCCATCAACTCTATACCAACATATGAATCAATGTGTAAACCAAAACTTCAAGCATCCATCATAATCAACCAAGATAATATACCAAGTATATGCCTCAAGTACATGCCAATATCACAAATATGTGCCTCTAACGATGAACCATAACAATCATATACAATGTACTGAGGATATGTCTCAAGAATGTATCAATAACACCAAAGCATGAACCTCAACCATATGCAACCATACACCAAAAGGGGCCTCCAAGATATGTCTTAAGCATGTGCCATACCATCCATGAAACAAGACTCAAACTAACACATAAAAGACATACCTTTACTCAAACTTCGCTACCAAATGTTTTGGCTACCAAACCTTTGCTACCAAATCTGGGCTACCAAAATTTCACAGCCAAAACTTCACTACCAAAAATGCGCTACCAAAACTTTCTCGGCCAAACCTTCACTGCCAAAACTATGCTATCTTAGAAAAATATTTACCAAAACACTTGAAATATAGTTAAACATTAAACTTGTGTGTGTATAAATGAAGGAATTATTGTGGCGTATTTATATTTTTTCAGGCTAACTTATTTCCTTACTTTAGGGATTTCTTGTTACAACCACTTTACCCTTTTACTAAGACTTGTAACTGTTTGGGGGCTTCTTAACCATTCTTCGGGGCTTCCAATTTCAAGAAGGCATAAATATTCACCCACCAAGAACCACATGGCGTACCACCTATCACCGGAAATGGCATGACAATGAATATCCATCCATGAGTGAGTTACATGCATTTACACCATCCTTCATGACCTTTTTCCTTGATCAAATTTGGGTTCCATAACCATACCTTTGGGGCTTCATGTAGAATTTATCAAATGCACCCATCACATCTATTAACATCAACCACTCTTGTTGACATCAATGAAAACTAACTCAACATCAATCTCAATCACATCCCTAGGGCTTCCAGACTTATTCAAGGGTTGACATCAATGACAACCAACTATCCAAACCAATTGTCCAACAATTACAACCTAGAACATTGAAGAATCATGATCCCATCATGGTGGTGGTGAACAAATTGACTAAGGTGGCACATTTTATTACCATAAATATAGCACACAAGAAAGAAAATATTGAAAATATTTGCATGAAGGAAGTTGCCAGGCTACATGGAGTGCCTAAGGAAATAGTTTCAGAAAATCATTCCAAGTTTACATCCAAATTCTGGCAAGGTTTGTTCAAAGGATTTGGAACAAATTTAAATCTTAGTACAACATATCACCCAGAGTTAGATGGGAAAACAAAGAAGACCAATAGGACAATTGAAGACATTCTTAGGATGTATGTGATGGACCAACCATCAAAATGGGAAGACTATATCCACTTAGTTGAGTTTTCTTATAATAATGGGTATCAAGCCTCATTAAAAATGAGTATGTTTGAAGGAAATGGGATAATCAAACAAACAGAGCTATTATTGGGACAAATTTGTTAAAAGAAATGGAAGAAAAAATGACAAAGATCAAGTAGAATTTAAATTCTTCCTAGGAAAGACAAAAATTTTATGCAGACAAGAATAGAATTTTCAGATATTTTAAAGTGGGTGAACATGTATTTCTTAAAGTGAAATCGAAAAGAAGTTCGAGAAGATTGGGTTGTTGCCCAAATTTGACAGCAAGATATTGTGGGCCTTTCAAAATATTAGAGAAGATAGGGTCAGTTGCATACATTCTAGCATTTCATGCATCCATGAGAATGAATAATGTTTTTCATGTATCATTATTAAATAAATATGTTCCTCACCCATAACATAATTTATTGGACCGTGATCCAAGTGGAAAATGAAGGGGATTTTCGGGTGGAACCAACACACATCTTGGACTGAAAATCGAAAGTTATCAGGAACAAATCCATAGGCTTGATATAGTTTCAATGGACCTACTATGGTTTGGAATATGCAAAATTGGAACATGAAAAAACTATGTCAGAGGAATACCCGCAACGTTTTGTCAATTTTGAAGAAAATAGAAGCTAAAAATGAAAAACTCCTTTTTTTGGAAGTTAGATTTCGGAACCACATCTCAGAAAATGTTGGTCACCTGTATGGATATCCATAATAAAATAATAGTGCATCCTGATGGACTGAATCTAATGAAGGGGGTGCATTCCTTGGGTAAGAAGGTTGAGAAGAACGAGATATTATGGTTGGGACCATTGTTGGAGAGTAAAAATTGCAGATTTTTTTTGTTTTAGTTCTCTGAATATTATGATTTAAAATTTTATATGTATTAAAATATGGTGTTGTGCATTGAGGAAAATGAAAAATTGTAGGGGAGGGGGAATGTAACATCCCCTTTATAATCCCCAATTTAATTAATTCATAATATAGATATGAATGTGGTTGTAGCCAAGAGATGTAATATGCGAAATGTATTTTTTGATTTTAATAAACATAATGCGATATCAGTTGTTGGGAATATGGATAGATATGGGATTTGAGTTTTTCACAAGAGAAGAGAGTGTCTAAGAGGGGTCCAAGGTGGGAAATTAATTGTGGGTTTTACTTCAGCCAATTTTCCTTAATTTTATTATCATTGGGGATAACTTCTAATTTTATGTTTGAGTGTTTGACAACCCAATCATTAAACTCGGGTAAGAGGGTGGGTGTGAGAGCCACATCCCATAGTTATTGGAAGCATGCGGTTGAAGCAATCATCATTGAGAAGAGTGAGAAATCAATTTTCTTGGGAAAATAGAGGAAATTTGTATGGGGGGATTGGGGAAATTTTCTCATGGAGTTTTGGGTATGAAAAACAAGCAGAGAGTAAGGAAAGATAGTACTAGAGATAGAATAAGAAGGATGGATGAATTCAAGAGCATGATGGAGCATATGTGGATCATTTTGGAGACGTAAATTGAAAAGTTGGGTTGTCAAGCCTGAAGATTGAACTCCTTAGTGAGTTGTACTATAACAACAAGTGTTGTTGTTGGTTGTTGGTAGTTTTCCTGGTAGTGTGTTCCTTTGAGTTTAGAGTAGAGATATTCCTAGCTATCTGAGTCAGAATGACCCTGATAAATGAATGGCATGCCCAATGGACTGAGAGTGGTGAAGGGGTACATTCCTTGGGTTGGGAAGGTCAAGAGCAAGAGAGATGGAGGAAATTCAGGATAGTTGTAGGAGAATACCAGTGGTTTTGTGATAGTGAGTTGTGAGTGGACTGTGAGAGGCACGCATATCTTGTGGATTCTTAGCCCCAACTCAAGGGTGACTTGCTATTGATATTTAGAAAAACAAGTTTATGGTTGGATAGAACATCCTTTCCAAGCAGCAGATTACATACTTGTTTTAAAAGACAAGTGTTTATCTATTTTTGAGTTATTTCATGAGTTTAATTGTTTTGCTTAAATCTGTGTATGTGAATAGTTTATTTGTTAATGTGAAAAATTTATTAGCTACATTCATGATCATTTAGAGTGATATAGATGCATTTAAATATGGGAAGAAAAATATGGTTTAAAATGTATATAAATTGTAGTTGGTAAGCTACAGTAAACGAGTTAGTATAAAAAATTTCATTTCTATGTGTTTCACGCAAGTAATGTTCCTTTGTCATGTTGGGAAATGTTAAATTCTTGCAATTTTGATCTTGAAATCATTCAATTTTGTGACATATGGCTTGATTATCACAACTGTTGTAATTATTGATTGTGTGTTGTCATTGATGGAAACTTGAGTCAAACATGTACAATAATTAGAGAGAAAGGAAGATCACCTTGGGGAAGAGGAAGATCACCTTGGGGGAGAATCAATTCGTGATCATTGTTGATCATGATAGAATCAACAAATGATCCTGTGTTCATAAATCTTGGGAGAGATAGAGGGGAGATTCTACAAAGAATACACACACAGAATCAAAGCGTGGAAAGGATGAAGGAAAGTTCAGAAGGGAGAGAACATTACAAAAGTGTTATTGAGATTGAAATACCCACAGTAAACTCCAAAAGAATCAAGGAAGAATCATGTCCCTTGATGTAGTTCTCAGGACAATCCTGGACCGTCAGATTGCGTAGAATATAGAGCCTACACATAAGAATCCCTTATAAAGGATCGAGTTACATGAGTCATTCATTCTCATTTCGGGAAAATCCAGGATCGCTAGATTGAGGTGAAGTCAAAGGTTGGGAAGGATTAAATCTCAATTGTAAGATCTGAAGCAGTAGAAATATGGAACATTGGATCAAGTAGCAGACAAAATAACTTCAAAATTTCACCACTTCGCCACTTCGATGAACATTGGAGACAAGGACAGATCATGAAGTCATGAAATCATGCCAATCTTTAGATCAAGGAGGGACTTCGGGTGAATTCTCAACCATACGATCGAGTTTAGTGGAAGGATGGGGTAAGCCACAATATCTCGGAGTCCCGGAGTAACTGAAATCATGTAGACCATTGATCTAAGATCCCTACGGGTGAGCTCTAAATTGTTGATCAAGTATTCAACTCCGACATTGACCACTATGACGAAAAGAAGTCAAAATCATGTAGGAATACCCGAAGGCTAAAGCTTCGAAGTAACAAACTCCCATCGATCATCGAATCAGAGGAAGAGTTGGAAAATATCGTCGACCATTGATCGACATAAAGTGGAAGGATAAGATAAGTGGTTCCAAAGGAACAAAATCCCAGAGTAAATAGAGGCCTTCGAATCAAGACAAGGAAATATCAAACGGTGGAAAAACCCATTAGTCACTTCGGCAATGATTGAAGGTTGATATAAAAGTGTTAAAGTTCTCGAAGCCACAAAGTGCAAATCCATAACCATGAAATCCCACCAGTCGTCTGATATAATAGGAAGATCAAAATAATTCATGTCAAACAATAGTAGGACCACATAAGAAGGATCATGTCAGCAAGGACATGTGGCCCAATCAGGTGGTGACAAATGTCAATGTCGATGTGGCACATAAGGACCTTGAAAGTCATGCATCAGGGTGACATGTGGAAAAATAATTAGGGTCCATTTCATATTGAGTGACATCATCAAGCCATGTCACGCCTGTATTACAGCCTCTAGTGATGTTCAGCTTCTCCTACTAGAAAAAATTATTGAAGCATCGAAGGGAAAAGTTGTGAACTAATGTTGTTCGTTGATATAAGATCCTCTGATTTATCCCATGAACATTAGATCAAGCGTAGTGTAAGGATATAGTAAGCATGAGATGTTAAACGATAGAAAGCGGTAATCGTCTTGTTATGACAATTTTGGTAGGTAAACCTCTGAAGGAATTGAACTACTTCAGGTTTCTAGTAACCCAAAGTCCCGGAGTGTTGAATCCCTAAAGTAAGATATGATCATTTGTCGAGAAGGAATATCCACAGTCGATATCCAAAAAGTGCACAATGTAAGGCCATTAACAAAACACCTTGTTGATTTTGTGCAGATGGTCCACTCAACCAAAGATTAATTCAGAATTGGTTGATCTACTAGTAAATAGAGTATATGCACTTCGACGAAATTTAATTTGGGGGAGTTGGAAGATTGAAAAGGATGGAAATCCTGAAGGATAGAGTACTTGAGGACATTTTTGCAACATCGGTCACATGAGAAGTTAAAGAAGATAACAAGGAGCATAAAACGTCCTAGAATTAAATAATCCCTCAAAATTTTGAATACAGTCGCATGTAGGAGAATAAGGGGAAAAGAGAAAGCGTTAATAGAACAATGCTTGGAATGGATAAGCCTATGGTTTTGAGCATGTGGTCAAATAAAGGAGAGATAAAGTGTATGGGGCTTAACTCTATTTCATGTAGGAACCCCAAGAAGAACACCATAACAATATATAGAGATGGTAAAATCTCAAATATGATCTGTTGGAGAACTGGGGACACGTGAGAAGCATAAGAATGAAATAAAGAGGCATGGGATCAAGTTAAAATAAATTGATCCATACATGTGATTGATTTATGAAAATCCATTTTACTAAATTGAAAATCTTTCATGATAATGTATGAATAATAATAGAGGAAGATATTAATTCTAAATTAAAACACAAAACATTATTATTGTTAATTTAAATGAAGAGGTGCAATGGCTTAAAGTTCAAACAAGGGACACAATGCTTCAAATCTCACACTAGTTGGAATACTATATAAGAAAGAAATAATGATGAATAAGAAAGTGTATCTGCAGTCCAAACTAGAAGATCAAAAGTAGAAGCAGATTTCAATAAGGAAAACTGAAAATACTTATGTAGTGAGGGTGGAAGGGAGGAGAAAGGAAGGATTCATATCCTTTACTAAGTAAAGTGTGAAAACAAGGGAGTTGGTGCTTCCTAGGGTTGGTTCCCTAAAATAAGGGAGTTGGTGCTTCCTAGGGTTGGTTCCCTGAAGAAGGGGATTTGTGTCTCCAAAAGTTGGTGCTCTAAAGAGGATTGGTGTCCTTCATAATCACAGATTATTCTTTATAAAATTTGTAATTCTTGTTAAGTATACTTATATAATTTATTTTTAAATACATGTCCATTGTTGATCTATTGTGATTATTAATATAATAACAAATTAATTACTAATTGTTTAAAAAGTTAATATTGATTCATCCCCCCTCTCAGTATTTCCAACAATTGGTATCAGAGCAAGTTCCTTCAGCATAGTCTAATAACTGGAAGGTAGATTCTGGAAGAAATGGATCAACAAGAGGGAATGTCTTCCAACAACGCGCAATTTTTTAAAGGAGATGATTATGCTCTCTGGAAAATAAGAATGAAAAGATACCTTATGGCTCTTGGTTTTTATGTTTGGCAATATATAGAAAATGGGTTCACTACACCAGCCACTCCACCCACAAATAATATAGGAAATAAGATTTGCAATGACAACTCAAGAGTAGTCAATGCCATTCTAGGAGGATTAACAAATATTATATTTTTGAAGGTAATGCATTGTAATTCATCTGAGATATAGGACAAGATGGAGGTTATATATGAAGGAGACACCAAAGTCAAGAAAGAAAAACAACAAATCTATAAATCTCGGCTTGAAAATTTGAAGATGAAAGAAGAAGATAACATTATTGAATATCTTCATAGAGTAGATGATGTAGTTAACTCAATCAAAGTAGCTGGAGAAGAAATTAAAGACAACCCCATTGTACAAAATATATTAAGATCATTACCTATGAGGTTTGATGCCAATATTTCTACAATTGAAGACAGACCAGACCTTGACAAACTCACAGTAGATGAGCTACATGGAATTTTTACAACGTATGAGATGAGGACAGGACATGAAAAACCATCAAAAGAATAAACAACCTTTAACACTTCTAAAGAAAATAAGAATTAGGAGCAGATGTCTAATGAAGATCAGTCATACATATCATATGTAGAAGATGCCAACTTTATAAAGAAAATCCAGAAATTATTTGGAAAATATAAAGGAAAGTTACCCTTCAAATGCTTCAACTATGGCATAATCATACACTTTGCTAGCAAATGTCACTATCCCAAGCAAGAATAAAGTGATGATGAAATAACTTTCAAAGATCAGAAGAAGAGCAAAACCAAAGATAAAAGGAATTTCTACAAGAAGAATAAAACTTTCTTTACCCAGGAAGACAATAGCTCATCTGAAGAAAGTGAAGAAGAGGAGCCAGAGATTCTATTTATGGGAATGAAAACTCAAGATGATAATCATTCGGAATATGAATAAGAAGTGAGCCTTGAGGAATAATTTATCCATGTAATTGAAGAACTAATAAAATCTAAAAAGAAAAACAAGTTACTAAGGGAACAACTTCTAAAATTTGAAGAAGTTATAAAATCAAGAGAAAAGGAGGTTTCCAAAACCATTAGTGATTCAAAACAATCGATTATTGAGTTAAAAAACAAAATCCAAGAAACCAAAATAAAGGAAGAAATATTGAATAAGGAACTCAATGAAAAACAACAAACATGTAATATGTTGGAAGATTAAATAATTCAACTAAAAGGGAAACTAGAAAAAGAAGACATTCAATCTAAGTTTGAAAACAACTTAAAAATATTGAACAACATTCTTAGCAGTCAGAGATCATCAAATGATAAGACAGGACTGGGATATGATCCCTCTACAAAACAGAAGAATGACAAACAACAAATCATCTATGCAGATGCTCTTAAGAACTCCATAAAAAGAGAAGAAAATAAGGAAAGGACAAAACCATTGAAGATTGTCCCAAATAAATATAAATTTGCACTCCCTACTAAAGAAAAAGATAACAAAAAGAATATAATCATTAGAAGGAATCCCTCTAATAGAAATCAATATATTTTCCTTGGATATTGTTATTCCTGCAATAATTTTGGACACAAAGAAGTACATTGTAAAGCTTATAGAAAGTACAATCCAAGAAATGTTCAAAGATATGAAAACAATGAGAATAATGCAGAAAGAAGAAATCATAACTCATTCTCTCTCTTACAAGACTTCAATATTGAATGCAAAAAATGCAACAATTATCGTCATAAGGATAGTGAATGTAGATTGTCAAAGTATTCCATGAAGGAAAGTATCTCCAACATTAAGGAAAATTATTGGAAGATATGGAGAAGAAAAGCTAAAGTACAAAGGAAGAAAATTGATAAAGATACTGCACCTAAAATAGATGAAATTAACAATAGGAGAATGATGGGTGAAGTGTCTGAAAAGGTATATGAAAATCAGAGTTATGCATATGAAGTGGATCAAGCTCAAGAAAAGAAAACTCCTAAAGAAAAATGTGACACAATTGTGGAACTTGATAATGTCTTGCACATAAATTATTCATTACCCAACAAATGGAAAATGCAAAAAGAAAATTCTCAAGAAAAGGATAAAGAAGCTTATGTTGCACAAGACAATAATGATGATGATGAACTTTCAATAGGAGATCAATTAGAAGAATTAAGATATGATGATCTTGGAAATTTTCAAACACTATTTTGATGATCTACTAAAACTCCTCCTCAACAAAAAAATAAAAACAAAATAAAGGAGGAATTAGGGAAGATTTAAGATTGTTCATGTTGATACCCCTATGAGTATTGAAGCACAAAAGAATGAAGAGGCTCTTTGGTTACAAATGAATATATAACTATCATCATTTAATGCAGCATGGTTTGATGGTATAACTCTATTTTGCAGGATCTGACATGGTTTGTTGCAGATCTTCATCTACCAAGGAACAATGTCGATTATGTATTCTCTCAATGAAGTTATGTGAATGGTTTCTGAGGTAGATATGTCATGATACATGGTTGATACATATGTGAGCTCCATTGATATATCTTATGATAGAGGCATATCATGTGTGATATGACACTTGTTTAAAGCACATTGTTGGTACATTGATAGAAGCACTTGTCGATGATCCTGATATATGCTTGGTTCACTTTTGGCACATGTTATTGACATATATTTTTCTTCATGGTTGATGCATGAGATAGTATGTATGATTGGCATACACTTAATGTATGGTGTGACATTATCTTAGATGGTATATTCATGGACAGGTCCAAGGATCGTTATAGGAAGAGCATATCATTCTTGAGTAGTTGAACTATGTTTTAGTAGAGAAGTAGTATATTGAAGCGAAAGAAGATTGCAGTGGTAGCATATTGTTCATCTTACAGAGAAGATAGACAGAGACATACCCACAGGGTGAGATATTTTTATTCCCATGATTGGTTTCAACAACATGATTACATGTGGAGAGATGATTGGCAGTCATGCCACCAACATTTCCTTAGAGTGACATCCCTTGTCCAAAGGGGGGGATATTCATATACAAGGGGGGAATCACATCAAGGGGAGTGTAACCCTAAAGGGATAAAGGAAACATCCATGTTTTTCATTGATTTCAAAGGGGGAGAAAAAGCATTAAAACAAATTCAGTTCCCAAATTTAAAGATGAGATCAGTGATAGGGGAGAAAAGGTACAAACTGATTTTTTTACAGATATGTTACCCTCAATGCAAAAGGGGGATATTGTTGGAATTTTTTATTGTTTGTTTTCATTGATGGAAACATGAGTCAAACATGTATAGTAATCAGAGAGAAAGGAAGATCACCTTGGGGCAGAGGAATATAACCTTGTGGAAGAATAAATTTGTGATACTGTTGATCACGATAGGATCAACAAATGATCATATGTTCCTAAAACTCATCAGAGATAGTGGGGATATTCTAAAAAGAATATGCACACAGAATCAAAGCATGGAAATGATGAAGGAAAGCTCATAAGGGAGAGTGCATTACAAAAGTGTTATCGATATTGAAATCCCCAAAGTAAACTCCAAAATAATCAAGGAAGAATCCTATCCATTGATGTAGTTCTTGGGACAATCCTAGACCATCAGATTGTGTAGAATCCAAAGCCTACACAGAAGAATCCCTTGTAAAGGATCGAGTTACATTCGTCGTTCATTCTCGTTTCAGGAAAATCTAGGATCATTAAATCGAAGTGAAGTTAGAGGTTGGTAAGGATTAAATATCAACCATCAAAATTGAAGCAATATAAATATGGACCATTAGATCAAGTAGCGGACAAAATAACCTCGACACTTCACCACTTTGGAAAACATTGGAGAGAAGGAAGGATCATGAAGTCATGAAATCCCTCCAATCGTTAGATCAAGGAGGGACTTCAGGTGAATTCACAACCATCTGATCGCGTTTAGTGGAAGGACAAGGTAAGCCACAATATCCCAGAGTCCCAGAGTAATTGAACTCATGCATACCATCGATTTAAGATCCCTATGAGTGAGCTCTCAATTGTTAGATAAAGTAGTCAACTCCCAAGTTGACCACTCCAATGAAAATAATTCTGAATCATGTAGGAATACTCGAAGGCCAAAGCCCCGAAGTAACAAACTCCCATCAACCGTCGGATCAGAGGAAGAGCTATAAAATCTCGTCGACTGTTGATTGGCATAAAGTGGAAGGATAAGATAAGTGGGGCGAAAGGCACAAAGTACCAAAGTAAATAGATGTTGTCGGATCAAGACAAGGAAATATCAAAGAGTGGAAAAACTTATTAGGCACTTTGGTGATGATATAAGGTTTATATAAAAGTGTCAAAGTTCCTGAAGCCACGAAGTGCAAATCCATAACCATGAAATCCCTCCAATCATCTTATATAATAGGAAGATAAAAATAATTCATGGGACACAACTGCAGGACCATGTCAGCAAGGACACATGGCCCAATTAGGTGGTGACAAATGTCAAGGTCTTTGTGTCACATAAGGACCTTGAAAGTCATGAATCAAGGTGACACGTGGCATGTTGATACTGAGAGGGGGGTGAATCAGTATCAAGTACAATTTGAAGCCTTTTTCAACTTATAATTAAACCATTCAACTATATCCAACGAGCAATGAACAATAGTATAAGAGTTACACCAATACACCACAATACACCATGCACAATATATGAGAAATAATCAATAGTTATTGTTCAAGGGAAGTAATGACTTCCAAAGGTAGCTACAACTTCCAAATGTAAAGGGAGGGATAAACCTCCAAGAGGAAGATACAATCCTCCAATATCAAGAGAGATTTTAACTCTCCATCCTTTCCCCTTCCTTCCACATAAGAATATATGAGAGATAATAAAACTTTACATTAAATCATCACCATCAACCAATCATCACATAGAACCTGATAATGCTTCCTGAGACTTTTTCAATTTCTGCAATTCTTCAATTCTTAGAGTACTCTGATCCTGTATATAATATTACTCAATGTATTCTCTGAAAATCCTCCAAGTTTCACTCCTTGAATCCTCCCCAAAAAGAAGCTATATAAAGAATGGTAGACTTTATTCAATTTTGGTCTATTCAAGAGACCTAAATTGTACAGAATGCCCTGCACTCAATATTTAACATACAATTCTGAAACACACAAAAAAGAAACTACAGTCCGTAATATTTCCAATGAAATTTGTCCCACGTCATTTGGATTCTCGATGAATAAGTTATGATTGTTTTACCCGGAACACCTGTTTATTGACTAGCTTCAGGACTGGTCACAAACCCTATCTTCCACAKAGTGTATCTTCATAATTATAGTGAATCAAGAGCTTAAATTTTTATTAGAGGTACCTTGATATGTATTCTCAATACCATATAGATTTCACCATCTGAATCATTCTAGAAAAAAAGTTATAGTAAAAATGGTAAGATGACCTGAAAATAACATACCTTAGAACACATCACCAAAAGACTTCATCCTCCCTTGAAATTTGGCCTTCTTTACTTCTTATTTCCTCTGAAATTCGACTTGTATCAAAATGAATGTATAATGATGTTTATTTATACCATTTATGTCACTTCATTTTAACATTAGGGTCGACCTGGCACTTTCTTATTTTGTAATTCTTTTCTTTAATTATCTTCAGGGCCTACATGTACTTCCTTCTTCAATTCACTTTGTCATCTTCAAAAATTCATTTCTCCTCAACCATGAGGATACACGTGACTTGAAAAATACCACCGGAAAAAACATGATGTATACTATCCATTCATGGGTGTTGTATATGCATGTGCATTGTCCTTCATGTCCAAATACCTTTATCAATATTGCGGTCCAAAACCCATGACTAGGGTTGACATCAGTGACAACAACCAATCTTCCAACAATATCCCCCTTTTTCATCGATGGAAACACTCATGCTCCCCCTATCATCATGATCCCAATTTCTCTCCCCCTTTGAAATCAATGGCAAAGGTTAGGGATTCTCCCCCTGAGTTTAATGGAAAAATGTAACTCTCTTCTTTGGGGCTGCTCCCCCTGAACATGTGGCACTCAATAATACTTCATCCTTATTTTTGGTCTTTGGGAATTTTTCTTCCTTAGAATCCTTTTGTGTGGCTTCTGTCTTCTCTCTCTTCTTCATGTCTAGGATGTATATGTTGTTCGGTCTTCTTGTTGCAGTTGCAACCAATCTTCCTGAGTTATTTTCTCTGATTTTACATTTTCGGTAATCAAACGTAAGAGTGTATCCTTGATCACACATTTTACTAACACTGAGTAGATTATGATTCAAGTATTCAACCAATAGAACATTCTTTGCTTTTACATTTTTTCTTCCAATCTCTACTACACCTTCTACAAGTATTTTGGCAGATGAGTCATCTCCAACTGAAACATTGCCACCCTTTCTCTTCAAGCTGATGAATTTGTCTTGATCCCTGGTCATGTGTGAAGAACATCCACTGTCTATATACCATTCATCTTCTTATTTACATTCTTCAACGGTCAATGCTATTAGAAAATATTCATTTTTTGGAATCTCTTTCCTTCTCCATACTGTGGTTGGCATAGGGACATCTTCATTCATATATTTTCAACCTCGTGCTTTATGACCAAGATAATTACATTTGTAGCATGCAATATTTTTGTCCATCAATGGGGAATATGAATTATAAATTTTGTTGACAAATCCATGATTATGTCCACATCTTCTATTTACACCATTCAAGTTTCATGTGTATGTGTTCCTTTCATTGATTCTATAATTAATTGCCTTATGTCCAAAAATTTTGTAAGTATAACAATGACCAAGAAAGAAATTTTGATACCTTGGAGTAAGTGGGCTTCTTTGTGATGTATTCCATCTGGGTTCATGATCTATTCTTCTATAGTTTCCTTCATACTGATTGAAGCTTCTTTGATTCCTGAAGGTAGGAGGTATTCTTGGATATTCATCTCTTTTGTAATCATTCCTTCTTTCTGGTATCCTAGTCCACTTCTCATCAACTATCTGTGTAACTCTTTCTTCAACCTTCTTGTTGGTATTTTCATCTTCTTTGTATGAAGTTTCACCCATGCATCCAAGATGTGTTAAGTCTTTTGGCACTTGAGAGTTTCTTAAGCTCTTCCTCAATGAGACAACTTCTTGTTCAAGTTTCTCACAATCTTCTTCTTTCTTCTTCATTTGGACATTCCTTACTTCTCCTATTCTTCTTTCTTCTTCAAGTAGAGTTTTCAAGGAAATGGTTTATTCTCTTAGTTTCTCAAAGTCTTCTAATTGTTTCTTCAAGATTACAACTGTCTTTTCACAACTACCCAATTCACTTCTTAGTTTTCTTTGCATGTCTTTGAGATTGTTATTTTCAATCTCAACTTGCTTCAATTTTTTAAGATTCTCATTTTCTTGTTGAATAATTTTTTCTTCATGATTTTCTTCTTCTTCAGTGTCATTTATTTCAATCCTTGGATGAGGACATTCAAATTAAACATGACCTACTCCTTCACAATTAAAGAAAAAGAACTGACCTCTATTTTCTTCTTTGAAATCTGAGATGTTGTAATTTTCTTCAACTTCTTATTATTATTATTATTATTATTCTGTGTCTTCCCTTACATAAAGGTCTTGTAGCTTGTCCCAAAGATCTTTTGATGATGCACATGATCCCACCTTGGATTTCACTGAATCTGTCAATCCATCCAGGATGGTATCTATTGCCAATTTGTTGTTCCTTTTT